>ML336485.1:0-21774 GCA_005239505.1 Nicotiana paniculata | reverse complement strand
CAGGATTATATTTGCAACGCCCGTTTAGTCTTCTACAAGACATAGTTGAGCGTGATCACCCCCTAGTATATAAATGTCCAAAAGCCTCCCCCCCATCAAGCCCAGAAGTCTCACACCCCCATCCCTTCCGTCTCTCTCTCTTCTGTCTAACCAAACCCTAGCCGCCCTCAAACACTCACTGCCTCCGCCGACCGGAAATTGCCTCCGCCGGTGAAGCTTCACCCAATCAAGCCCAAATTCTCACCAGGAAATCCTCACCTCCCCATTAACCCCATCCCACCATCAGTTTTCCAAAATCGAGCAATTTCATATCTGAAATCCATAAAACCCTAACACTTTTTAAAATGCCATTTTCGTCGGCTCTGTGACTTAGACTCACATGAGTTGATGGCTCGTAACAATAGCCGCCAATTCATGCTAGTCGAAGTCACCTCTGAGTTCACCAAGGTCCAGTGGCTCAAATTTTCCGGCCCAAACCCCTCAAGCCGGTATTTCCCTCCCCTGCTATCTGTTTCTTGTTCTAATCATGAGTATTTCATTTTTTTGATAATCACTATTTTTGTTACTTTTTAGGTCTAGGTTTTGTTTCTTTTTCATTTTTTTCTTTCATCGTTCATGATTTGTCTCCCTGATTAGTTAAGCTCTTATTATAAGCATGTTTTTAGTTAACTCTTTTCGTCAATTAATAACTAGGTTTCTTGACAACCATGATTATCGGCATAGTTCGATTTGTCACTGTATGTACGCGTGATTGTGTTTTATTCAATCTGCACTACCTCGATTTGTTAACATGTTATGCACATTCTTGACTATTTTGCAAACTTGTTTAGTTGTTAGGATTTTCTTATAATCATTGTTGAAACTAGGAACGTTTAGCTTGATTTATTCATGTTAGGTTTTGCAAATGGTTTGTTTTCATTGTTTGTTCCCCTAAAATGTGACTGCCTTTTGATTAATCGCTTCATTGTCTACTCAATTGTGTTAGTCATTAGGGTAGTCAATTAATTGATTAGGTAATTACCAAATAGGTGACTTATTGTCTAATAGTTAACCTAATAGAATTCCTAAAAATGATTCACCTAAAATCCTAAAATGATCAAAATAAGTTAGTTCAGCTTTGTAGAATTAATCATTCAATTGACTAGGATTAATAGATAAGCCTAATCTACACTTAATGAAATTGTCCAAACCAATTAATTCAATTAAACTACTGATTTTGATTCAAATGTTAGTCAACTTGAGTAAATTAATTAGGCAATGAGGAATTAGTCACACTTGACTAGTAGACCTAATTTTAAGAAAAAAATCAAAAGGTAAAATAATTTAACAACTTAGTTGATCTAAGTCCTAGATAACTAGTTAAGATCAATTATTCAATTAACTAAGTTTAATAACAAATGATTCATTTAGTCTCACCCTTAAGTAATTTCAAATTCTAGTAACTAACTTAAATCAATTTCATTAGCTAGTACTAATTTAAAAGATTAAGTTAATCAACCTAATAACTTAACACTATCCCTTGATTACTAAAAGAGTAATTCTAGGATGTCTTAAGGGCAGTATAGGATTTTCAATCAAGGGAATCTTAGGTGTAACAACCCAAGAACCTTCTAGATTAAAGAAATATCAGGAAATCAGATATTTTAGGGTTAAAATAGTAATTTCAAAAGGGGAATAAGGGCTGGAATGTTCTGGAAGGTACAACTGTCTCAGAAGGATAGGTTGACAGCTGTACCTGTACCCTTTTAAGCTCATTTAGGATAGGGAATATGTTGAGAATATCCTATCCTAAAACCCCTATATATACACACACTTTTTACCACTAAGGAAACTTTTTGATTACTGAAAAATACAACTCTTTTGACTACTGAAAGATCTGGAAATACACATAGCTTTTGAGAAAGTTCTCTGCACAGATTTTATCAAAAATTGTTACGCACACTTATACATAATTTTTCACCTCTAAAAAAACAGAAACAAAAAGGATTGCAGTAGGAGTGTAAAAACAATTTGAACTTGGTCTATCTTGTAGCTGTGGTTTTCTTTCCTAAAGACCTGGTTTTATTGTTGTTTTTATTGAATCCTTGGTATTCGAAGCCATCCTTTTCTGGGCTTCTTTACTGTGGTTTTTCTTGCTGTTCGTGGCTGCTATTTTGTTGCTGCTGGGTTTTTCTTCTTCTTGATGATTTCCATCTCTGCCTGACCTTTATTTGGTCAGGTTTCTTTTGTTATCTTGATCTTAAAGGTATGTAAAACTGAGTTTTCTTTTATGAAATATAAAGATCTGAAATCTACTGTCTTTCCTCCAAGAATCTGTATTTTTATTTGCTTAAACCTACTCATGTATAAACTTATGTGACAAAGATGTGATGCATGTGTATAGAGTATTACATTATGTTTGTTTAGTTTCTAATATCTGAACTTTATATAAGTTTGCTTCATCTTAAAGCTGTCTTTATATGATTGTGTAATCGAGTGGTTGTTGGAAAACAACATCAAAGGGTAATGAACTTAACCTCTAATGGTTAAGTTCATCCTATAAATATGCTTAAATATTGGTCTGGTTCAGGCCCTAGATATCTGGATATTCCTATGAAACAACACTAGGGTAGATGAATTTGACCCTCTATAATGGTCAAATTCACCCCATATTAGGTGCTTAAACAATAGCTTATCGCCCATTAAGAGTACGAAATGGGTAATCAACAAGGGATTTAGAGTAGGAAATCTGAACCCTTCGAATGGTTAGATTCACCCTCTCAAAAATGCCTAAATAATCAAAGTCTAGGAGTAAATATGGACTGAAGGTCTAGGGTATGAAAATGACAGTTTTGAGTTGAACCTGATCCTCTCATGGTCAGGTTCACACCAAAGGAATGCACAAATAATTCTGCTTTTTTAATAGATTTTAGCATAGCATTATCAGGTTTGAACTTGACCTCTTTTCATGGTCCTGTTGGTCTGGTGGATGCATAGCACACCCAATTATTTGGGGTGTTCTACAAGTAGCAAAAGGCTCAAATGTGTAGTCATAAAGAAATCAAGACAAGCAACTAGTTAAAAGTTGCCATCTCTAGTTTATTCTTTTGTAGAAAAATGTAATCTCATTAGATATTTGAAAGGTTATAATTTACCTATCGTTATCTTTTAGCATAGTTGTATCTAAACTGGACTGTATATTTCAATTTCAGTTTCGTTCATTCTGATTTTAGAAAGAAAGGGGACATTCCCATGAAATTTTGAATTCATGCGTCTCCTTCTTTGTTCTGGAAGTATGTATGTACTCATATAAGTCTAAGGGAATGGGAATAACGATGCTAGATTCGTCCAAGTCCACTGGACTCGAACGGGAATAGTCAAAAGCCGTTGGCAATGCCCTGGTTGAACGTGAAAAGGTTCAAATATGTAGTTATCTTAAATTTTGTTTTGTTTGCAAATGTAATTACGAGATTCTATAAGCTGGGATATTCAGATTGACAAGATTTTCGTTCGTTTAAAAATCTGTTTTCTATAGTTTTCCTTACCTATTGAATTTGTAAGAACATTTGTTTTAGCTCAGACTGAATTTCGCAAATTTATACAAAAATACAAACATGATATTCAAAATGCTCTTAAAATTTTCCAGAATTATGACAATATATAGGAGTCAGCGTGTATAAATTATGAAATGAACATCATGAATTTACGTTGTTTCTGAAATTGGTAAAAAAACGTTAAGCCAAAAATGTTCTGTTACAATCAAACACGTCAATTTGGCTTCTTGGAAACATGCTACTTGTGAACTTTAGATCTCTTTTCATTAATGCATGCTTTAAATTATTGTGCTTAGCTTCATTTCTTATTACAAAATAGCCAAACTAGGATGACCAAAGGTGAATAATCGGGGCTAAAACATGGCCATAGCCCAGAAATATATTGTTTTTAGACTAATTTCACTTTTAGGCAATCCTTTAGGTAGAACCATACCTTTAGCTTGAAATCTGGTAAAAAAATCAAATGTTATCTCAAATTACCATAACCTACACTCGGGAGTGGCAACTCATGCCCCCGACCCTCAAATCCAAACATTAACAAAATGTACATAGCAACCACGCGCGCATTTCATGTGACGTGTTTGCCATGTGCTCAAAAACAACAAGTGCACACCATCGTGACTTGTTTAAGATAAATCCATAAACGTCCTAATCGATCTTAAAACTAAAACACTATTTCAAAAAATAGAAAACATAAAGAATGATCGAACATTGCCTCAAATAGGTATTATAAAACCGTCACGACCATAGTCCTGACTACGTAATCTACACTCGGGTGCGATATCTCATGTCCCCGACTTCAACTTCAAACTATATTAAAATCACGTGTTGCAATTGCGGGTGCATTTCATGTGGTGTAATTGTAACATGTCCAAAAGCATAATAAGTGCACGTTCCCGTGACTTGTTTTGAAGATAAATCCATACATATAAAAAGCGGCTAAATTTCCAAGAGTTTAAATGTACAATAGGCTAAAATACTTAAACAATCAGATAATTTTGGCCAAATATCAATAGTTAAGCGACCGTGCTAGAACCATGGAACTCGGGAATGCCTAACACCTTCTCTCGGGTTAACAGAATTCCTTACTCGGATTTCTGGTCGCAGACAAATCAAAATAGAGTCAAATTTCCTCGGTTTGGGATTTTTAAAACAAAACGTTTTCCCGGAGCATCGTCAAAAATCCGGATGGCGACTCTGAAAACTAAAATAAATCCCAAATTCGAATAATGTCACTTAAAGTGGAAAAGCTCCCTTATCACCCTTACCGGGGGTGAAACAAGGTGGTGTGACAGCTCTGGCGACTCTGCTGGGGATCGAACCCAGAATCTCTAGTTCGGGGTTCAAGAATTCGAGCTTATATAACTTGTTATGTTTTGGCTTTCCTTATCTTACGTGTTTAAACCTGATGTGCTAATTGCCATAGTTACTGCTTTGATATTTATCTGAATTGCATATAAACTGTGCCGAAACCCTTCTTCTATCTGAGTCTTCTAAATCATCTGGGAAGTGTGCACTTCGTGTGAATTCTTTTCTGTTAGAGTCATCCAAATTTTAGACCGAGGTACGGACAAGTTGCAAAGCCGGTGAAGCTTTTGTATTCCCGGTACGCTGCCCCGACCTCGGCTCGAGCTGTCCGCTCGGGTAAGCCTTGTCTAGAACAAAACCCCAGGATATAAACCTAGTATAACATAGCCTCATGCCGGATCCTAGTAGGAACGCTTATTTGCATCATGTGCATTTGACTTAGGGGACTCAACACAGGGGTTGGGTCCGTCTAGGACAGGTGTCCCCGAAATAAAAGACTATCCTGATGCATCTTACCTGCTACGTATGAATTTATTTGTTCCGGCTTGTTTGTTGACGGCTAAAAATAAAAACAAACAGAAAAACCAAGAGTGAGGTAGAATAGAAATTTACAATATCCCGAAACTCTGCCAAAATTTCTGAAAATGAAGAAGGAAAATAATATTCCAAAACAAAGTGAGTAGGTGTATACTTTTAATCAGTCAAGATTTTGCCGAACTGCACCTTGTTTGATTCTCACCGGTGTGGGATACGTAGGCAACCCTCATCGGGTCCAACCTTATTTTTTCAAATGGTCCTAAATAAAATTAGGTGACGCCATTCTTGCATAAATAGCCAAGTTACCCAAACGGGGCGCCGGAAGGCTATTTTTGCAAATATAGCCACCTACGGTCTTTTCCAAATTTTGACCCAATTAGCGAGCACAACCCTAAAACTTCCTACCCGAAGTATTGAAGGTCCTTATTCGCAAAGATGGTCCATTTTCTTTATTACAAAACTTTTTGCAAAAAATAACAGTTTTTCGTATTCGGTCAAAAATTTTGTGGTTTTTAATCAGAACAAATGTGCAGGATGAATACAGTTGAAAACATTCCCTTTGGGGCCGTCGAGGAAATCCCCTTGGGACTCTATATGTGGTGGAGCGAANATGTGGTGGAGCGACTTGGGGGAAGTTAGTAGAAAGTCTGTTGTAAAAGCTTTAGGCGGACTTACTGGTCTTCTAAAAATCAAGCCAAGGTTGGACATCGTCGAAGCTCTAGTATCGTTTTGGGATCCCGCCCACAACGTGTTCCACTTTTCAGACTTTGAGTTGACACCCACGCTAGAGGAAATAGCGGGGTATGCCGGTCTTGGTGACAATCTTAGAAGTCGGTATCCGGTGGCACCCATTGACCCAGGGCGGTAACTCCACATAAGTTCTTGGATCTTTTGACCATTAGTCGGGACACCAAGACCCACACCTATCCGAAGGATTCTTCACTTTCTATTTTCTGTCCAAATGTTATGGAGATCCTCGGGGCTATGAAGCTGACAACACTGTTCTAACTCACAAGAACCAGGCTAAATGGGAAGCCCGTCGGGGGCTAGCTTTCGTGGTAGCATTCCTGGGCACCTTAATCTGCCCAAGGAGTGACAGACTCATAGATATCGGACTGGTGGGGATGGAGGATTTCATGATAAAAAAGTCCAATGTCACCCTTATACCGATGGTTTTAGTTGAGATTTACCGCGCCTTGACGATTTGCCAGTCTGGAGGAAAATTCTTTGAAGGGTGCAATCTGCTCCTACAAATCTGGATGATCGAGCACCTCTGTCACTGCCCAGGCTACATGAACTATGGCTTAACCGATTTGAATTGTATCGAAGAACATGGTACTCGGGTAGAAGGCCATAAATTTCCTGAGGGCACAGAGGCCTGGCACTCACATTTGAGTTCATTGACTGCCGACCGAATTGAGTGGACATTCGGGTGGCTCCCTGTCGGCGAGGTTATCAATATGTCTGTTGAGGTATGTTATCTTTTGTTTATGGGTCTGCGAAGCATTCAGCCATATGCCCCACATCGGGTCTTACGGCATTTGGGAAGACAACAGGGTGTTCCACATGATGAGGACTTAAGCCAACAAGACATTGGGTTATGTCCGAGAGCTGCATTTCCTGAAGGCAGGGTCCGTCAAATCTGGAACGAGTGCAGATTTTTAGAACCTCAGACTCGGGTAAGAAATTTATCCAAGGGGAAAGTGGAGCCCGCCTACACTTCTTGGTATGGCAGAAGAGGCATAGAGCACCAAGAATCGGAGTGACCTGCGAAAAGACCTCACGTGCAGCATTTTACTGAGCAGACACAAGAACACTGGGTTTGGTTAGAGAAGGAAAACAAATATCGGGCTACAATAAGTAAACTGGAGGCCCAGACCAGAGAGCTCAAATTTGAAAATACTCTACAAACTACTGCAGCCGAAGGAGAAAGAAACAGGTTGAACAAAGAAAATGAGGCCCTCCGCGCTCAGATCCAGAAAATGAGGATAGCCATTAAAAACCCTGAGAGAAGCAGAGCTGACGAAAGACTAGTACCAGCCTCAGGCAAAAGTTGTGTAGCTATGGTGATGACCTGGACATAGCCGAAGAGGATTTGACCCAAGTTCAAGCAAAATTGGCAAAGAATGCAGAAGAAAGAGCAGAATTCGTGCAAAAAATGAAGAGAAAGCATGACCACGAAGTTATGGGCTTAAAAAAAAGGATGGCCACCTTTGAAAACGAAACGGCCAAGCAAGAAAAAAGATTTAAGGCAGAAAGGGAACAGTGCTACGCCATGATAGCTCAGTTGGAAGACGAATTGCAACAATGGCAAGAGCAGAGTCACGAAGATGCACAGGTTTTAGAGGAAAGATCCCAACAGATCGGGCGTCTACTTCAAGAAAAAGGTATCATCAGACAAAGAGTCCGGGATATAGCCGATTACATTGTCGCCAAATGCCAGGAATGCGAAGATATGACTCGGACCACCTTCTTCTCAGCGGTAATGATCTTCGTCCACAAGATAATGGATGACCTATGCCGCCTCCAGCAAGATATGGTACGCAGGCCCGTGGGAAGGCCGAATGATGCCCCGTTGGTCCCTGGAGCATTGGAAGCACTGATGTACTCTTGATGTTTTCTCGAGTCTGTATTTTGTTTCCCTGTCTAAGTCCACTGTAGCTTTTACATTTCCAAGAAAAGTATGTGTTGAGTCTATTTTGTAATTTTAAATTTCCAAAAGTGGGCTAAAAAATTTTGTAATCGGAAGTATTTTTTTCTAATGAATGAAAGTTTTAGAAAAATATTTATTTCCTTCAGATTTTTCCCTTGAACTACGTGATGATATGATTCACGCGGCGCCGTGATACGTAGGCAATCCACATAGGATTCGATCATAACCTTAATAAAGGAAACCGATTAAGGAATAAAAGAGCGGAAAATAATAACAAAAGAAGGAAAAGTGTGATAAAATGACAAAAAAGAAAAGAAAAGTTCAAAACCAAGAATAAAGTCAGGATGAAATACACAACTGTTGCAAAACATATAGAAAGCATTTAATTTCCTAGGTGCATTACATACCCCAAACGTGCGATTCACATAAGCATTTAATTTCCTAGGTGCATTGCATACCCCAAACGTGTGATTCCCTATGTGATAAGTGTTTCAACCTAACGTTTTGTTGGTTCAATCTTAAAAGGTGTTTTTAGGTGGTTGGTTTTGCGGTAACCTGACTTCCCATCTGAAGGTCTTATCAATCGTCAAATCTTCCATGGAAGACCTGAATCCAGCCATCCCAACATATGAGTCAGCAACAGCTAAAGAGAACAGGACTTTGTCTTGCCACATGCTGGAAATGTGGGACGCATGGTCCAATGGTAGGGAACCGCCCAGTACCATCCCGGAGATAATTCCCAGGACAGGCGGGACCTGCAACATGCTCATAAGTTACCCAGCCACATCGTTTGGATATCCAACTATGTCGGCTCACTTTGCCGGAAGGCCTTATGAGGTTCGCCCCCAGACCCTGTTTTCCGGTGTGTATTCCAACATCTTCACCGCACCACCAATCTCTACCACGGCTCCAGCGACTATCTCCGGGCCAAGCTTCGATCCACCAGCATTCACATTCCAAACATCGTCCGTCCATCTGGATACCACTCATGTTACTCCCAATCCGTACCCCCCAACAACTCTCAGTATGAGGTCACTTTTGGACAAGATAAGAAAAGCCCCGAGCATGAAGAAATGGCTCGAAAAATGAAGAGTATTGAGCAGAGCCTCAAGAATATACAGGGGCTGAGCGGGCAGAAAAGCGTCTCCTATGCAAACTTGTGCATGTTCCCCCACGTCCACTTGCCTCTCGGGTTTAAAACCCCCAAGTTCGAAAAATATAACGGGCATGAGGACCCCATAGCTCATCTGAAAAAGTATTGCAACCAGATCCGGGGAGCAGGTGGGAAATAGGAACTTCTCATGGCATATTTCGGAGAAATCTTGATAGGCATTGCATCAGAATAGTACATGGACCAGGATATATCCCGCTGGCACATATGGGATGACCTGGCATGGGACTTTGTTCGAAAATTCCAATATAACTTGGACATCGCTCCCGATAGGAACTCTTTATCCAATCTCAAAAAGAAATCCTCGGAAAGCTTCAGAGAGTACGCCATTAAGTGGCGCGAGAAGGCCTCCAGGGTCAAACCTTCGATGGATGAGGTTGAAATGGTCAGTGTTTTTCTACAAGCACAGGAAGCTGATTATTCCAAAATATGATGTCCGCCATGGGCAAACCATTTGCGGAAGCAATCAAAATTGGAGAAATGGTTGAGAATGGTCTAAAAATCGGTCGCGTCCTGAGCCAATCTGCCATAAGAGCAACCTCTCAGGCCATCCAAAGCGGATCCGGGAGTGCAGCCAACAGAAAGAAGAAAGAAGAAGGGGACATGATGGTTTTCGATGTCAGGAATTCTCGACAATACCCACGTCCATTTCCCAAATCTTCCTAACATTAGTATCCTCACCAAGACGCAGCTTATGATACGCCCCCTTTTCCCTATGCGGTAATGAACGCTCAGCCGCATCCCAGGCCGCAACAACAATACAACCAGAACAGAGCTCCACCCCCAAGAAATAACCATCATCCCCCAGCTCCATAGAATCCACGCCCTCCTCAAAACAACTACCTGTACAATGCCTATCCTTGTGAACCGCCAAGGAGACTTAATTTCACTCCCATCGGCGAGCCATATTTCAGCCTCTTCCCAAAGTTAGTCCAGATGGGACTCTTGCAGCCCGTACCTCCGAATGGGAATAATCCTCAATCGCCATCATATAGACGGGGTACCAATTGTGCCTAACATTTTGGAGCAGAAGGGCATGACATGGAAGATTGTTGGACCCTCAAACGGGTTGTGGAAAGACTTATAGAACAAAAGAAGGTGGTGTTAAGGGATGAAGAGGCTCCCAATGTGACGAACAATCCATTGCCCACTCACAATAATGGGCCCGTCATTGGCATGATTTGCGAAGACTAGGATTTTGATCCAGCTTTAAAAGCTATCATCGATATCGCAGATGTGGAGAAAAAGCCCAAGGCGGCACCCAAACCAGTCAAAGAAATGAAGAAGAGTAACCCCGTCCCCCAGGACACGGGGAAGGCTGAATCCAAGACAAATATGGGACCCTCTAAAGACGTTGTTCTTTACGTCCACAAGGCACCCAGGAAGGAACAAAGTGTGTTAAGTCCTCCTAGAAGATTACAATTCAAAAAAGCAACGATGAACGGTCCAAAAATGTACGTGCCAAAGGGAACGTATGTGGCGCGGGGGCAAATAATTTCACCAAAGCTGAATGAGCCCGTGGTTATTAGCTGCGTGTCGCAGACTCCTATGAAGAATACTACTATTGTCCCTTGGAATAACAACAAGACGATGGTGACGTACAAAGGAAAAGAAATTATTGGGGAAACGAGTGAGATAAACTCACCAGATAAATACCTCAACCTGGAAGAACTGAACAAAAGAAAGCAAAAACGCTTTCCGCCTAAGAAGCCGATCAGTGCCGGGGAGGCAAAAGAATTCTTCAAAAATATGAAAACCTCTGAATACGCCGTAATTGAGTAGCTCAGGAAGTCCCCCACTCAGACATCACTTTTGTCCTTGCTGATAAGTTCAAACGAGCATCAGAAAATCCTGATTAAAACACTTAATGAAGCATATGTTCCGGCCGAGACCACAGTTAAGCAAATGGAAAGAATGGAGAAACGATTTTTCGAAGTCAACCGGATCTCATTTAGAAAAAATGACTTGCCTCCAGAAGGGGTTGCCCACAACAAAGCTCTCAACCTAACTGTTAAATGTGAAGGATACTATGTGAAAAGAGTTATGGTGGACAGCGGATCTGGGGTTGATATTTTCCCTCTCTCGACCCTACAAAGAATGGAGATCCGGACTGAGAGAATTTGGCCCAACAATGTGTGCGTCTGCGCATTCGATGACATCAAGAGAGACACAATTGGGGAGATTGATTTGGTCTTGACAATCGGCCCCGTAGACTTTGAAGTGACATTCCAGGTCATGGATATGGATACTTCCTACAATTATCTCCTGGGAAGGCCTTGGATCCATGTAGCGGGGGAAGTTCCATCTACTCTCCACCATATGGTTAAGTTCGATTATGAAGTCCAGGAAATTGTGGTCCATGGAGAGGACGAGCAATCTATTTACAGAGACCCATCAGTCCCATGCCTGGAAGTAAGAGAAGGCAGCGAGCAAATAGTCTACCATGCTTTTGAGATTGTGGTTGCGGATCAATATGAGGAAGGAACCCCGTGCCCTTAACCCTTTCTATCAAAGCATCAATTATGGTTGCTAGCGACATGATTAAACATGGGTACACACCTGGAAAAGGGCTCGGGATGTCCTTGCAAGGCATTAAAGAACCTATCACCTTGCCTACCTGTAAGAAGTTCTTCGACATAGGGTTTCAAGCTACTCCCGATGATGAACAATGGGGTGACCAACGTAATAAAGATGGTTGGGTATTGCCTCAGCCAATCCCCCACATCACTGAATCATTCGTCAAGCCAAAATACGTAAAGGGAGAGGAGGAAGCTTTCACGGCCGAAGAAATTGAAGAAATCTACGGAGCAATGAGACAGATGTTGTATGAGTCTCATATGGTCCAACCAGGAGAAGGCTCCAGCACTGCTGAAGTGCAGTATATGGGGCCTGATGCCAAGCTCCGAAATTAGAAGGCTACTCCATTCCCCGTCAGGCGGGAGTCCCGGTAGTTCAGGTTTTCCATCTTTCCTGCACTATAAGTTATTTCAGGGTGTAACTCAAGTGTTTTTAATTTCTTGCCTTTTGGATTCTGATGTAAACCCCCCCATGTTCAAATTCAATGAAATGAAATCAAAATTTCATCGTCTATTATTCTTTCTGATTTTTGTTTAATTTTCTTATTTTTCAATCCTAATAATGTGGCCTTAAAAACATGACATGCTTGCGGACTTCATGCTCTGATCTTAATAAGCTATCTAACCTCGAAATAATGAATCAAGAATCAGAATATGATGAAGAAGAGTCTTTTAGGAAAATAAATCGAGAATTGGAACAATTTGAGAATAAGCCTAAGCCGAACTTAAAAGAAACAGAACCCGTTAACTTGGGTAATTCAGAGGAGATTCGAGAAACCATGATAAGCGTCCACACAGATGAAAGAACTAGGGACGCCTTGATTCAACTCCTATTTGAATTCAAAGACGTGTTTGCTTGGTCCTATGACGACATGCCCGGACTAAGTATGGACTTGGTGGTACACAAATTGCCGACCTACCCCGGTTATCCACCTGTCTAACAAAAGCAAAGACAGGAGTGAAAAAATCAAAGAAGAGGTCGCTAAACAACTAAAAGCTGGAGTAATCCAAGGGGTCCAATACACCACCTGGCTGGCCAATGTGGTTCCGGTACCTAAGAAGGACGGAAAGGTCTGAATATGTGTCGACTATCGAGATTTGAATAAAGCGAGTCCCAAAGATAACTTTCCACTGCCAAACATACATATCTTAGTTGACAATTGTGCCAAATATGAGGTACAGTCTTTCGTTGACTGCTATGCTGGATATCACCAGGTGTTGATGGATGAAAAGGATGCAGAAAAGACAGCCTTCACTACACCCTAGGGAACCTACTGTTACCGGGTCATGCCATTCAGTTTAAAGAACGCTGGGGAAACTTATATGAGGTCCATGACCACCATATTCCACGACATGATGCATCGGTAGATTGAGGTGTATGTGGATGATGTGATTATTAAATCCAGGATGCAAGGTGACCATGTGCAGCATTTGAGGAAATTCTTCGAACGCCTGCGTAAATATGATTTGAAATAAACCCATCCAAATGTGCTTTCAGAGTTCCATCTAGAATATTACTGGGATTTATAGTCAGTCGACGGGGCATCGAGCTGGACCCACAAAGATAAAATCTATTCGGGATCTCCCACCTCCAAGAATCAAGAAAGAGGTCATGAGTCTACTGGGTATGTTGAATTACATCAGCAGGTCCATCGCTCAGTTGACATCCACATGTGAGCCTATATTCCAGTTGTTAAAGAAAGATGCAGCCATCAAATGGACAGACGAATGTCAGGACGCTTTCGACAAGATCAAAGAATATATGTCGAATTCGCCAGTGCTAGTACACCCAGAACCAGGGAGACCATTGTTCTTATACCTGTCGGTGTTAGAAAATTCCTTCGGGTGAGTTCTCACGCATCATGACGCAACCGGTAAGAAAGAGCAGGCCATATATTACTTGAGCAAGAAGTTCAAAAGCTACGAAGCCAAGTATACTCTGTTGGAAAGAACTTGCTGCGCTCTAACTTGGGTTGCTCAGAAGCTCCGACATTATTTGTTGGCTTATACCACCTACCTCATCACTAGGCTTGATCCTTTGAAGTATATATTCCAAAAGCCAATGCCCACCGGGAGATTAGCAAAATGTCAAATCCTGCTCTCGACATTGTCTATGTCACCTGCACAGCCATGAAAGCTCAAGCCTTGGACGATCATCTAGCTGAGAATCTGGTTGATGATGAATACCAACCTTTGAGCACTTATTTTCCAGATGAGCAAGTCAATTCCGTCGAAGTAATCTCGGAAGGCACTGACACTTGGAAAATTTTCTTCGACGGAGCAGCCAATGCAAAAGGTATTGGGATAGGGGAAATCTTGATTTCTCCCACAGGACAACACTATCCTGCGGCCCGCCTCCGTTTCTTCTGTACAAACAATACTGCCGAATATGAAGCTTGTATAATGGGCATGAACATGGCCATTGACATGGATGTAGAAGAATTATTGATCATGGGGGATTCTGATTTGATCATCAAGCAGGCTCAGGGAGAGTGGGAAACTCGAGATGTTAAGCTCCTTCCCTACAGACAACATGTGGAAGATCTTAGAAAATGATTCAAAGTTGTCGAGTTCAGGTATATTCCTCGGTGCCACAATGAGTTAGTCGACGCGCTGGCTACCCTAGTTGTAATGCTTCCATATCCGGGTAATGTTCACATCGAATCGTTGGAGATTCAAATCAAGGAAAACATGGTTATTGCAACACGGTCGAAGTAGAACCCGACGTCCGACCGTGGTATCATGATATCAAAAAATTCTTGAAGACAAAAGAATATCCAGAGCAGGCCAACGGAAACCAAAAGAGAACCATCTGAAGGCTCGCCAGCAGTTTCTTCCTAAGTGGGGATGTACTGTATAAAAGGACTCCCGATCTAAATCTATTAAGATGTGTAGACGCCAAAGAAGACAAAAGGATTATGAGCGAGGTGCATTCAGGAGTATGCGGTCCCTGCATGAACGGGTACATCCTCGCAAAGAAAATCTTGCGGGCTGGATATTATTGGATGACCATGGAGAAATATTGTTTCGGTTTCGTCCGGAAGTGCCATAAGTGTCAAATACATGGCGACTTAATCCATGCACCACCATCAGAACTGCATCTTATGTCAGCACCCTTGCCGTTTGTTGCCTGGGGAATGGATGTCATCGGGCCGATCAAGCCAAGGGCCTCAAACGGGCACAAATTCAACTTGGTTGCTATCGACTATTTCACAAAATGGGTGGAGGCAGTCACGTTCAAAGCTATCACTAAGAAAGCAGTGGTGGATTTCGTGCATTCTAATATCATATGTCGTTTTGGTATCCCAAAAACTATCATTACCGACAATGCCGCGAATCTGAACAGTAACTTGATGAGGGAGGTATGTGAACAGTTCCAAATCACACACCGCAACTCCATCCCTTACCGGCCCAAATCCAGTGACGCCGTTGAAGCAACAAACAAAAACATCAAGAAAATTCTCAGGAAAATGATTCAAACATCCAGGCAATGACACGAGAAGCTGCCTTTTGCATTGTTGGGATATCGCACAACCGTGCGCACGTCGGTTGGAGATACTCCTTACCTATTGGTTTATGGCACTGAAGCCGTAATACCCACAGAAGTTGAAATTCCTTCCCTTCGGATTATTGTCGAAGCATAAATTGAGGATGATGAATGGGTCAAAACCCGACTGGAACAATTAACTCTAATTGATGAGAAAAGGATGGCCGAAATGTGCCATGGGCAGTTGTACCAACAAAGAATGGCCCGCGCTTACAACAAGAAAGTGCGACTTAGGAACTTCGAAGTAGGGCAACTCGTTTTAAGACGTATCCTCCCGTACCACGAAAAAGCGAAAGGAAAATTCGCCCCAAACTGGAAAGGTCCATACATCATAAGGAAATTGCTACCAAAAGGAGCGTTATACCTGGGGGACATCGAAGGAAATGACCCCGAAACGGCTGTCAATGCAGATGCCGTCAAAAGGTACTATGTTTGATCCTCTATATATTTTCAAATGTTCTCCGGTTGGGATGACGAAGGCTTTCATTCTCGCTACCCAAACAACATTAACCCTTTTGCAAACCCTTTTGATCCGGTTAATCTTCTTTGATTACCCTCTTTAACCCGAAAGTGTTATTGGAAAACAAACAAACAAAAAAACAAACAAAAAAGAAACAAAAAATGATGAAATAAAAAAAAATCATCAAATCAAAAAAAAAAAAAAAAAAAAAGTTTCTGGAACTACGTTCGACTTGATTCCGAAAGGATACGTAGGAAGCCTCTCTTTGGGGTTCAGTCACACCAAAATAAAAATCCACATTTTCCCAAGAGTTTAAGTTGGGGCAAGTGTTGATATTCGGCAATGATTCGCCTGAAAAGTTCCAAAGTTGTAATTCAATTCAAATTCTTGTTACCCCCAAATCCTGTTCAAGTCCTTCTGATCGATCGGTGAAGGAAAGTCAAAATTAGAAGATATAGCTACTGGATTGAACACGAGCGAGCAGAGAAATTAAAATGAGAGAGTCTTAGCGGTGAAAACCCACAGGGGCACCATAAGGTGATGGCGAGTAGAAATGAGAGAGTCTTATTAGTGAAAACTCGCAAAGAGCACTACAGGGCGATGGCGAGAAGAGAAATGATAGAGTTTAGTCGGTGAAAACCCGAAAAAGGTACCGCTAATCGAAAAGAGGGTGATTTGTTTACTGATATCGACGTAGTCTGGGGCAAGGTTTCTCGACCTCGAGTTAAAAGTTGTGACGAATTTCTGAGAGTCAGATGGTTTATATAGATCAGGCTTCCAGTCCAAGACGCATGTCATGTTCATTGAAGGTGGCATACACTCCAGATAAGTCCTTCTTCTCTTCCCCGAAAGGGATATTTCTTGTCAAAATTCATTGTCTCCATTTCTTTGTTATTCTCTTTCAATCCCTTTCATCTGACTCTGTTTCTAAGGTAAAACAAAGAAAATATGGCAAAACTGATTTACAGGGTTCTTGTTTAACGCAAGCCAACATGCAAAAGGCGCTCGGCCTCGTCAGGGGCATCGAGTCGATCTCGACTGGCCGTAGCGGCCGATGTTTCAAACTCACCCTTGAAAGAGAAAAAATCAAATTGAAGTGCCTATAAAGGCGAATGAAGTTGAAAAGTGGGGTCCCACGTGGCTAACCATCTCTGCAAGGTTTAAAAAGCCGAAATACTCCAAATTCCCTAAGGCTAAAGTGGGAGGAAAAGTCAGAAATGAAAGGCCAATAAAGGCGAAGTAAAGTTGGAAAAGTTAAGTCCCACACAACTAACCATTGTAGCAGAATTTGAGGGGCCGAAACTTCCCCAAAACTCAGAAAATCCAAAAGGAAAAAGTAAGTGAAAGGCCTACAGAAGAGAAATAAAGTAAAATGTTGGGTCCCACGCGACCAATCACCATGGTAAATCTAGAAAGCCAGGGTCCCCGGGATTAGAGATGAAACCAAATCCCCAGCAAACAAGCAAGTGGTTGAGATCTTCGTCAAAAGAGCTGAGATCAAGTAGTTGAAAATCAAGGCTGCAAAATCAACCACAGTTTCAAACTAATAAATTGTTCTCTGTTTGAAAATCTGAAAAAGGTACAACTCAAAAGCAACCGTGTAAAAAGTAGGTGCAACCAAAAGAAATTGCGCAAGGGCTAGAAGGAGCTCTGCAGCAACGACTCCAAAAAGGGAAGTTTTCTCCAAAATTATTTCCCGCATTCACTCAAAATAAAATGAAAAGAAAAGAAAAGAAGAAAACGATGTTGAAAACAGTCCAAACCTAAAGTGGTATAGGGTCTCCAATCCCTAGCTACACCTTTTCCAACATAGGATATTCCATTCCTTAGTTGATGCCAACATAGGGTCTTCATTCCCTAGGTGATGCCAGTATCACCTGATGCCGACATAACTCGACACCAACCTAGGACATCCCAGTCCTCAGTTGATGCCAACATAGGGTCCCACTCCCAAGCAGACACCGGCATAACCTGGTGATGTTTCTGACGACAGCATAACCTGTTGATCATCTCCTGAAACTGGCATAACCCAGTGATCTCTTTTCCAGGGCAACAACATAACCTGTTCACCTTTCCAAACACCGGCATAACCTCGTGATATTTTCTGACAATAGCATAACCTGATGCATAGCACACCCAATTATTTGGGGTGTTCTACAGGTTGCAAAAGGCTCAAATGCGTAGTCATAAAGAAATCAAGACAAGCAACTAGTTAAAGATTACCATCTCCAGTTTATTCTTTTGTAGAAAAATGTAATCTCATTAGAGATTTGAAAGGTTGTAATTTACCTATCGTTATCTTTTAGCATAGTTGTATCTAAACTGGACTTTATATTTCAATTTCAGTTTCGTTCATTCTGATTTTAGAAAGAAAAGGGACATTCCCATGAAATTTTGAATTCATGTGTCTCCTTCTTTATTCTGGAATTATGTATATACTCATATAAGTCTAAAGGAATGGGCCAAACTATGCTAGATTCGTCCAAGTCCACTGGACTCGAACGGGAATAGTCAAAAGCCGTTGGCAATGCCCTGGTTGAACGTGAAAAGGTTCAAATATGTAGTTATCTTAAATGCTATTTTGTTTGCAAACGTAATTACGAGATTCTATAAGCTGGGATATTCAGATTGGCAAGATTTTCGTTTGCTTAAAAATTTGTTTTCTACAATTTTCCTTACCTATTAAATTTGTAAGAACATTTGTTTTAGCTCAGACTGAATTTCGCAAATTTATACAAAAATACAAACCTGCTATTCAAAATGCTCTTAAAAATTTCCAGAATTACGACAATATATTGGAGTCAGCGTGTATAAATTATGAAATGAACAGCATGAATTTAGGTTGTTTCTGAAATTGGTAAAAAACGTTCAGCCAAAAATGTTCTGGTACAATCAAACACGTCAATTTGGATTCTTGGAAACATGCTACTTGTGAACTTTAGATCTCTTTTCATTAATGCATGCCTTAAATTATTGTGCTTAGCTTCATTTCTTATTAAAAAATAGCCAAACTAGGATGGCCAAAGGTGAACAATCGGGTCTAAAACACGCCATAGCCCAAAAATATATTGTTTTTTAGACTAATGAATTTCACTTTTAGGCAATCCTTTAGGTAGAACCATACCTTTAGCTTGAAATCTTGTAAAAAATCAAATGTTATCTCAAATTACCATAACCTACACTCGGGAGTGGCAACTCATGCCCCCGACCCTCAACTCCAAACATTAACAAAATGTACATAGAAACCACGGGCGATTTCATGTGACGTGTTTGTCGTGTGCTAAAAAAAACAAGTGCACGCCATCGTGACTTGTTTAAGATAAATCCATAAACGTCCTAATCGATCTTAAAACTAAAACGCTCTTTCAAAAAATAGAAAACATAAAGAATGATCGAACATTGCCTCAAATAGGTGTTATAAAACCGTCACGACCATATTCCTGACTATGTAATCTACACTCGGGTGCGACAACTCATGTCCCCGACTTCAACTTCAAACTATATTAAAATCACGTGTTGAAATTGCGGGTACATTTCATGTGGCGTAATTGTAACATGTCCAAAAGCATAACAAGTGCACGTTCCCGTGACTTGTTTTGAAGATAAATCCATACATATAAAAAGCGGCTAAATTTCCAAGAAAATGTACAATAGGCTAAAATACGTAAACAATCAGATAATTTAGGCCAAATATCAATAGTTAAGCGACTGTGCTAGAACCACGGAACTCGATAATGCATAACACCTTCTCCCGAGTTAACAGAATTCCTTACTCGGATTTTTGGTTGCAGACAAATAAAAGCAGAGTCAAATTTCCCTCGGTTTGGAATTTTTAAAACAAAACGGTGTCCCGGAGCATCGTCAAAAATCCGGATGGCAACTCAGAAAACTAAAATAAATTCCAAATTCGAATAATGTGACTTAAAGTGGAAAAACTCCCTTATTACCCTTACCGGGGGTGAAAAAATGAGGTGTGACAATAATCATATGCGAGGTTATTTTATACTTTTTCATGAATCAACAGTTTAAACTAGGCGTAGCTAAGTAAATGTAAATGAAATCCTAGAGCATGGTATCTAGTATGCACACGTGAATGCAGGGTGGCTAGGATATAATTTCAGGATGCACAGGATTCCTAAAGCATGATTTCTAAAATGCACAGAGAATTACAGAGTTGTTAGGCATAATTCATGAATGCACCCGAGTATTAATTTTATCGCCTAAGGAGCAGGATTTCTAAGTGGTAGGCAAAAACATAAATTGAGGTATGTTGTATGTTAAAGCAGTAAACATGAAAAAGCCTTAAAGAAAATATATCTAATGCATGTTTGGTATGTTGATCCTAAGCATGGATTCTAATGTAGATATAGGAAATGTAAAGCTTAAGGCATGATTTCTACCCAGTGGCATTGATAAAATTATATGGATATCCCCTCCCATATCACTAGCCATCCCCAATATTCATTTACAAATAAATATTACACAGCAGCTGAATAAATTACGTAAATAGATAAAGGAAAAGAAGAAGTTAAATTATAGAGAGCCTGAAAACTGGCCCAGACTTCCAGAACCTCAAATGCCCAAATATTTCATAACCTTTATCATATCCGGGTGTGTCAGAGTTCCCTAAGGACCTCAATGGATCCCAGGCAGTGCTCACACGCAGATTTCATAACCATAATTGAGTAAGTGCAGTGTGGAAGGGCTTGCTCTAATGCATAAGAGTTCAGAGGGATCCTTAAATAGTCACACATTAGAGGGTTAGAACTTAAATATCTAAGAGTAGAGTGAGAGTGCTTGACATAGTTTTGAAAAGATTGAGTAGGAAAACAGTTTGAAAAGAGACTTGTTTGAAAGATTTTGTAAATAACTACAGAGTTATGTAGTAAAACAGTTTTTGAAAAGAGAATAGAGCAGCAAGAAACAGTCCATACATAGCACCCAAAACAAGTTCATACACAGCCAAAGAACACAGAACCAAGGCAGGTTCAGCAACACTAAACAGGGGTAATGGGGGATTGGGGACACATAAGGCACATAGGTAAGAACATAGTTCCAGGAACACTTAAGTACAGAATCAACAATATGCTAGGGGGAATCCAGGTATCAAGGATATAGCATAAACTTTAGGATTACTCAGAACCGAATAACATAAAGTACAAATTGTTTTGCCACAGAAAAGTTCATGCCAATAATCAGAGAAGCGTAAGTAAGGCAGAATCATATTGAGGTATACTAAAAGGGGGATAGCATTTCATAAGCATGTTGAGTCTAAGGGAGGGGAGTACATAACATGCTAAGTGAACAACAGTACAAGCAGGTCAAGTGCAGACATCACAACAAAACCATAAGTAAAAACATATTAGAAACATGATGAATTGAAGTACTAAAAGAAACATATTATTTTTCAAACTTAAACTGAAATTAGGACATACCAGTATAGGAGATAGCAAACACAGAATGAAGAGTAAGGGGGTAGAATAATCAGCCTTGGCTTACAGTCGGCTGATAATAGCAAGTAACCAGAAGGAGAGCAGAAGAGAGTATTTGTGTATACGAGAGAGTTTTGAGCAATGTGTTCGTGTGTTTGAATGAAAAAGGCAGTGTATATATAGTCTAAGACTAGGTAGAAAATAAAGCAAGAATCATAGTTAAGCAATAATTATGGAACTATGTACCAATTAGAATCAAATCAGTATAAGTACTCCCTTTAATTAAGGAGTGAGCTTCAAACGGTAATATGTAGATAATAAATAAGGAAGGAAATCATATAAGGCTGAATATAGAACATAAGGAAATAGTGCCAGCATAGCATAAGTATAGAACATGTAACAGAGGCTAGGTTCAGCATATTCTAATTAAGGAAAATACTTAAGATTCGGTTGACAGCATGTTCGACCATAGATTAAGGTAAGAAAATATCTTAAAGGTTAAAATCAGTAGAGAATATTACAAAAAACTAGTGAAGGATCAATCACAGAGATTCAAA
>ML336484.1:0-36972 GCA_005239505.1 Nicotiana paniculata | reverse complement strand
CATAACCATAGATCCTTCATTATCATTGTTACATTAAATTGTTAGTTTATTATTATTGTTAGTTTATTATTATTGTTAGTAGAATTAGTTAAACAGCACAAATTGATATTCAAAAGTCTTGAGAAACTTGATTAAACACTAGTTTAGTATTTTATAAACTCAATTGATACGTCAATTCCCTGTGGGATCGACTCTGGGCATAATACCCCAGGATTATATTTGCAACGCCCGCTTAGTCTTCTACAAGACATAGTTGAGCGTGATCACATGTTCACATCAACCAGGAACATCAGGTGGATTTTTGACGGTAAAGTCCGTTAAGGTGCAACCACCAGGAACGATCTCGTAAAGGGTCGGCGCCTTGCCACCAGCTGGACGGGGGGAAGAAGAGGAAGTTCCCTCTTTTTGAGGAACAACTTTAGAAGTTTTAGCCATTGATTCTGGTCAAGATAGGCTGAAGGAGATAAGATTTAACGGTTTAGCGTTAAGGAAGCGGAGAACTAGTGGCGGAAAAGGAGAAAATATAGAGAAAAATAAATGAGAGGCGACGCAAATGGAAGTAAAATCCTCAACAACACAAACAACATAGTATTTATAGAAAAATTGACGATTGATTGGTGGCACTAGTGGCCGACCAACATTGACGCACATTTAATGTTCTGGGGAAGCAGACCGATGGGACGTTTTGATCACTTCAACACTTATGTCATAGGGATGATGTCATTATCAAGGACTTCGAAAACTCAAGATTAAAATCGTTTCTTATCATCTTATTCTAAGAAACGCGGGGACTATCTGTATACGGTCAAAATCTTATGACCCCGAGTTTGTAGGCTCATGAGACCGCATCAAGGGTTGAAGTTAGGTAGAGACCTGGCCCGGGCTCGAAGGCAGAACAAGAGGCTCGAAGACCTTGGTTCTCGAGGAGCATCGGAGCTGAGTACGGTCGATTCAACAATAGTACCGTTATGAGTTTGTTACAGAAGGACAAGATTCTCGCCACGTCTCCAAGATCATAGCGTAAATCCCGGAATAGATTTGTACGAATTAGTACAAATCCGTACTAGGTGGTTACACAGCTATCTCCAATAAGATTCTTTACTGTAAATAGAAATGTACCTTATTTAGTTTTTTCCTCCTATATAAAGGGACTCCAATCATTTGTAAACACCATCTAATCATTGGAAAAGAATATGCTATCTTACTTTCTCGTACATTGTTCTTCAGAATTATTCTCTAGCTTTATTTCTCTTACTTTATTGTTCTTGCTTTATTGTCCCTAACACATCTCAAGGTCATCGAGCTCGAGATCCATATCGCACAAGTAACACTGGTGTGGTTCTTCGATTCTTCTCTTTTATACTCTATATTACTTGCTTACTAATTGGTATTGGACTAGATCACATATCTTTAAAACCACAAATTAAATTTAATTGTTACTCGTATTTCCGAGGTAAACAATATGAAGACCAACTTTGGTCTGTGCCATATCATTTTGTTGACGACGGGGAAAGTTTGTTTGGTTAGTAGAATAAGGAATAACGCGTTGGGGATAAAACGTGGTATTGTATTATTTTTCGCGTTTGATTATGAATATTAATTAGTTCATAACTATTTTGTACTTAAAAGGTGAGAATAGCTATTTATATAGATGGTGAGACAAAAAAGGTGGGTTCTACCCATAAAATATTCTTGGCTATCCCATCTTAGTATCAAACGGCACTATATGCACTAGTGAGTAGAGCCGTCAATATGGGCTTGGCCCATTGGGCTAGTCCAGTCCAGCCCGTGATTTAGTAGGGTTGGGCTAGAATGTTTTGAGCTCATTTAAGAATGAGATTTTAAGCCCGGCCCAAGTAAGCCCATGGCTCGTGAGGCTTGACTGAGGCTGGGCTGGATGCCCGTGGGCCTAAAAAATATTTATTTAAAATATAAAAAGTATATTGCCTCTAGCGATGGAAATTCAGAATTGGATCTTTACTTAGAAGAACCAAATCTTGGTCTTGAGAAGTTTCAAGAGATGGATGTTCTCATGTATTGGAAGGACCATTTTAGAAAATATCTCGATCTTTCAGTAATGGCGCGTGATGCACTTATACTTTGTTCGGATCACTGTTCCTCGTCATTTTATAATGTATCGTATTATACTGTATTGTATTGTATCGTATTGTTTTATGAATACAATGTTTGGATAGATTGTATTATTTGTTGTTGTTAAATAATATTTTGTTGTTTGGTTTGACTGTATCGTACTATATTGTAACTGATAAGTTTACTAAATACCCTCAATTATTTTAAATATTTAATTTATTAAGAATTACACATAAAATTATTTAAGAAAACCCCTTTCTACTAATTTTTCACTAATTATGTCTTATATATAAATTAAACAATTAAATTCATGCAAATTCTATCGAAATTAGTTGAACAAGTTAATAATATTAAAAATAATAATAAGTACACTATATTCATAATTAGTTCATAATAATAAAAATTTTAAAAAAATTATTAAGCAGAATCCATTCAGACAAAAGTTAAAAAAACATTTACCTGAAGAGTATGGAGCAGCGGCAGAAGAACAAAACGAGTTTTTCATGTATGTAGGTTTTTATATAGGTTATATTTGGGATGTTGTCTTTGAGAATTTATATAGGTTATTAGACTTCACGTAGAATTCTATTATAGAATTATATGAGAAAGAAACTTTGCTATTATTTAAACTATAAAAAAAAAAGGTAAAGAGTAAAATAGAATTATAAAGTAATAAGTTAGGGCATAATTAGAAAGAAAAATAGAAAACAATCCCACCACACCAAATCGATTGTTTCAAAAAATAAAACATTTCATTGTTCCATAACAATGGATTTAACAATACAACACAACCAATTTGAACTAAATAATCAAAACAAACATTGTTCTGGGAAAACAATACAATACAATGGGTAACAACCATCCAAACAAGTTGTTAGTATTCCTATTACCATTGTAGCATCGAAATCAGCATTTAGCGTCGGTGAGAGTGTTCTGACAAAGTGTAGAAGTAGCATCCATTATGAAAATGTCTAAACACTTGCTACTACTCGAAATTGGCGGCACGTCCTTTCCCAAACTCAAACTTGTAATATTTTTTTTTTGATATGACTTTGAATATTATTAGTATTTAAAATTTAATTTTTCTTAATATTTAACTAATTAATATTGCATATGAATTGTAGTTGTAGATTAAAGTGAAGATGTTAAGACAACCTTATCACAAGCGGATCCAAATATGTTTGATAAAGATGATGTGTTAGATATCCCACAAGCGTCATGGACGTTCTCATGAATAGTTTGTTTTAGAGTTCTGATTTTTAGCGAACGAAATATAGTCTTGTCTTTTACCTTTTTAATGTTTATGTGATATATTGAAATAATATAAAGTTATTAAGTGTTGTGAATTTTTCAATAAGATATTTTTAACTTTTAAATATTTATCTTTTTTTTAGGTCAGAACTTAAAAAAATTTAAAATTATATTTTAAACAATGATGGGTCGGTCCGTGGGGGCCTGCGGCCCACATAGGGTTAGGATGGGCTAACCATTTTAAGGCCCATCAAAATGATGGGCTAGCTCAGCCCACATTGCTAACCTGGCCCGGCCCATATGGACAACTCTACTAGTGAGCATCCTTATCTCGCTCTATTCCATCATGTGCAGTTCAAAATTAGTGTTGCTTCTCTAAGGAACTTTTTTCTATCCTAATAGCTAGGTATAATACTAAATAAATTTGAGACGTTATGATTTTATATTTACTATTTTTTGATTATATGGTTTAATTAATAGATCCTTCAAAAATACATTACTTTTGAATAATTCGATATATATTTTTGATGAGTTAGAGCAACGTATAGGTTCCATAGCATATTTATTTGAGGTGCACATTGGATTAAGGTAAGCTGTTTGACTTCTCTACATCCAACAAACAATTTGTTCGGAGTCTTTCATAACAAAATTTATATTTCAGACGACCATCAATTTCTCCAACAATTAATACAAAAACTTTTTCTTTTTCATAATAATTACAGGTAGGTTCATCACAGTAATAAAGCAAGTATGAAAACACATAACGATCTGCTTTAAAGTTTTATAACTAATCTAAA
The DNA here is from genome assembly GCA_005239505.1 of Nicotiana paniculata. Lineage (NCBI taxonomy): Eukaryota > Viridiplantae > Streptophyta > Magnoliopsida > Solanales > Solanaceae > Nicotiana > Nicotiana paniculata. Next base: position 32,833 of record ML336484.1, on the reverse strand, counting down.
TGGTTCCTAAATAATTTTTTCAATACCAAAGGAAACTCTTTCCATTTTTGATGATTTAAGGAAGCATCTTTACATGTGAATAATGATAATGAAGTCATAACCGAAAGTATAAGTGCGTAGTCCGAAAAGACTGCCATGGCAATATTTTCTATTAGTCGCTATTGCAAGGTCAGTTGGGTCAACGCTTGCTCCGAGAAAAATGGTAGGAAAATAAAGAAGAACAAGTTGTCTACTAATTTAGAAAATAAAGAAAGCAACCTGCCATTTTTTTCCCACACATTAATAGTGAACAGTTTGACCATAAGATGGGGAGAGTGAGATCCCATTGCTGTCATCAATGTTTTGAAATCCACGGTATGAGTATTCTGATATTATCCTTTTAGGCGTGGATCAACAAAATAAATATATGCATAAATAGCAGTAGATTAGTTTCTTTTTTTGTAAAGCAAGTGTAAAGCTATGGCTGGTGGAGGATTTGGTGATGACAAAGGAGGAGCAAGAGCTCATCTTTATGAGTATAGGATTACTGGGTATTTCGTTTTTGCTTGTGTTGTTGCAGCCATGGGAGGATCCCTTTTTGGGTATGATCTTGGTGTTTCTGGTGAGCATATATTAACACCCTATTTTTCTTATCTCAAATACTTTCAGCTTATGTTTTGTGCTTGGTTTGGAAGATCTACCTTGGGTTATTCAAGCCACTTGTGCCATTGTCATGGCTTTGTGTTATCTCTTTTCTTTGTTTTTTTGTGCTTTTCCCCTTCCTTTGAACAGTGAACAAGTATAGCGCAGTCTAATCAAAGTATGGGGGAAAAATATACATAAACAAAAATGGCTTAAAATAATTTTTCGTATAATAATATGAGGCAGGCTAAAACTCTACCTCAATCAAGTGTCTAAAATCTACGAATGTATCTCCTCGGATGATTGCAAAGCATGTCCATCAAATTCAAAATTAATAATGTAACTTTGATGTAAAACAACAAAAACTACCCTGCGTAGAAAGGCTGTTTCTGATAGACCATCGGCACCCTTCCCTCCAAGAACTCCCCATATTGCTCTTGGGATGACTCGAACTCACAACCTCTTGGTTGGAAATGAGGGTGCTTACTATCATAGCAACCCACCTTATCGTTTGATGTTGCTATGTAAAAGAAAATTTATTCTGCCGGGCAGTGCGGTTTGACGTTGGAGAATATTCTATTGTAGCAACTAGAAAACATGGCAGCAATTTCCTTTTGTTTTTAATTCCGAATGAGTATTAGTACGGTAATTAATCTTAGATACTTTCTTGTCTACTCTTTCACTCCTTTTGGTTGGGGATAGTAAGGACAAGGAATCTGGTAAAAATCTTATAAAGCACAATGATTTAGTTGATAGCCACAGTTAGCATCAGAGATTAAGACATTAGCAAATTCTACATCCTCCTTTCAAATGTTTGAGGATGCCAATTATTTTTGAGATTGAGACATATTACATTAATTTATTTGTGTCTGTTAGGTATTAGGAATCAATATGCAGAAAAGGGGTCAGATATGCATTGAAAAAAGGTTAATCATTTATCATATTTAGCCCTAGAGCAGTGTTATGAATATAACATTGTTGAACTTGAAAAAAAAAAAAAGGAATATAAATTCAAATTCTGAAGAGAGAAGTTTGTGTTGGTTTCAGGTGGGGTGACTTCCATGGATGATTTCTTGAAAGAGTTCTTCCCAAAAGTGTACAGAAGGAAGCATGCACATCTCCAAGAAACTGACTACTGTAAATATGACAATCAGATACTCACACTCTTTACTTCCTCTTTGTACTTTGCTGCACTTGTTTCCACATTTGGTGCTTCGCATGTTACCCGCAACAAAGGCCGTCGAGCCAGTATACTTTGTGGAGCAGTCAGTTTCTTTCTTGGTGCAATACTGAATGCATTTGCAAAGAACATTGCAATGCTCATCATTGGTCGATGTCTTCTTGGAGTTGGCATTGGATTTGGCAACCAGGTAACTGAATACAGCCAATTAATTCTATTTGTTAAAAACATATGACTCGATCACTAACATATTAAGTCTGTCTTCTTTCCAGGCAGTTCCTCTGTATCTCTCAGAAATGGCACCTGCAAAAGTCCGAGGAGCAGTCAACCAACTCTTTCAACTGACAACTTGCTTGGGGATATTGATAGCCAACTTTATCAACTATGCAACCGACAAAATCCATCCATGGGGATGGAGATTATCGCTTGGCTTAGCCACAGTTCCTGCTGCAATAATGTTCATTGGTGGGCTTTTCCTTCCCGAGACGCCAAACAGTCTAGTAGAACAGGGTAGATTAGAGGAAGCAAGACAAGTCTTGGAGAAAGTTAGAGGTACCACAAAAGTTGATGCAGAGTTTGCTGATCTTAAAGATGCAAGTGATGCTGCAAGAGCCATAAAACATCCATTCAGGAACCTCCTCAAGAGGAAGAACCGTCCGCAATTGGTAATAGGAGCACTCGGAATCCCAGCATTCCAACAGCTAACTGGCATGAACTCCATTCTTTTCTATGCCCCTGTCATCTTTCAGAGCTTAGGCTTTGGCTCAGGAGCATCATTGTATTCATCTGCTATCACCAGTGGTGCACTTGTTCTAGCTACATTCATTTCCATGGCTTTTGTTGACAAGTTTGGAAGAAGAGCTTTCTTTCTTGAAGCTGGAGCTGAAATGATCTGCGTCTTGGTAATTTCTGCTTTTAAATGAGATTTCTGCTTTACATGAGTGTGTACTTAACTGACAATTTGTTCCACAGGTAGCAGTTGCTGTTACTCTAGCTTTGAAGTTCGGAGAAGGTGAAGCGCTCCCTAAAGGAATTGGTGTCTTCCTTGTAGTCATAATCTGCATATTTGTTGTGGCTTATGGTAGGTCTTGGGGTCCCTTGGGTTGGCTGGTTCCAAGTGAACTCTTTCCCCTCGAAACACGGTCAGCAGGACAGAGTGTGGTGGTCTGTGTCAATATGATCTTCACAGCCCTCATCGCGCAGTGTTTCCTTGTGTCCCTCTGTCATCTCAAATATGGAATCTTTCTCTTGTTCGCGGGCTTGATTTTCATTATGAGCTGCTTCATCTTCTTCCTCTTGCCCGAGACAAAGCAGGTTCCGATAGAGGAAATATATTTGCTTTGGCAAAATCATTGGTTCTGGAAAAGATACTGCACCCCGGAGAGGGAGGAGTATGAATTAGCTTTCTGATTTATTTGTTCCATAAGCAAATGGAGAGGACATTCTCAATGAAAATACCACACCTACAACTAGAGTAAATGCATTATGGATTCCTTTACGAACGAAAACTATATGAAGATTTATCCATATTTTCCAATTGCAGTCTCCAAATATCGTTTATTATCATGTTTAACTTCTTAATCATCTAAATTGTCGTTTCACCATTTAATTATGCTTACACATGGGTTTACAAGTTATCAAATGGCAGAAATGTTTAAAGAGAATAAACCGACATGAACAAAAGGAAAAAAAAAAAGGCAAGAAGTCCACTGATGTATACAAGAAAATTACAGAATACATACCATAACATATTGACATTATACAAAAGAATTATTTGACTTGATCCTTGATTCATCAAGCTAAGCTAGTAATTTCGCAAGCTCATCTACTCCTAAGCTTCCTTTTGGTACTACATTTAGATAATCTTCTCTTATACCCTTCATCTTCTCCTTTCTACTAGTACTCTTTGTTGAATTGACTTTACTACCTGAAACAGCAGTTTCTCTTCTACCTGAAACAACAGTTTCTCTTCTACCTGAAACAGCAGTTTCTCTTCTACCTGAAACAACAGTTTCTCTTCTACCTGAAACAACAGTTTCTCTTCTCGACAAAGTTAGTGACTTTTTAGTGCCTTGTACCTCCAAATCACCAGTTTCTTCTCCCTCAGGTCTCTGAACTAGCACTTTCTTAGACCGATGCTGAAAAACTGGTCCAGGTGGGGCAGACCTGGAGAGAGTAACTGCCCTTTCGTACACAATGTCAGCATCCAGACTAGAATCATCTAATAGGACTGCACTCCCACTTTCAATAGCCTGCTTCCAAAGTAGTAAAATTCCCTCCGTCCAGGGTGCACTTGAGCTTACCAGCTGATAGCACTGGTTTGTATCTTCGGATACAGAATGCACCTCGTAACCAGTCAACGGAACCAAAGATGAGGAATCACATTTGTTTACATCATCTGAAGCACTCCTCAACACATTTTCTGGCACCACAACTGAATCATCCAACCTTGTTTTGCACTCGCTGAGAATTCTAGAATTGTCACCTGTATCATCACCTGCATACACCAGAGGGCTTTCACTTCCACTGATCTCCTCCGTAGTTGTAACAGCACTAGCATCTAAAGTAACCTTATTGGAAGATTCCAAATAGTTATCCTCTGGTCCATCTTCCTCTGTAACATTGCTTCTTACATATTCTGCATCTTCCTCAACCAGAGGAGAAACGCTAGCACTGAGATTGCAAGGATTCATTTCTGTAATTAGCACGCTTGAACTTCCTGATGTAGATTCAACCAGTTGGCCTTCAAAGGATCGGTAAGTGCTGGCAGCATTATCAGCTTTAGAACCCTTCCTTCTCTCAGGTTTCTCTTTGTCGTCAGGTAGAGAGGATACCCAATCCCGTCCTCTCCACATGAGTATGTGCTCTTGCTCAAAAGAGATTAACACACATGGGACAAGATCCTACAGTTTAGAAAGATAAGCAACTTAAGCAGCTTACAGCAATGAGGTGATTAATTTCTTGCACTTCTATCTTTTCCCAAAAATAAATTTGTGTGTCCTGTAGCCACCTCACAGCTTACTATAGCATTTACTAGTACCGAAAACAGTTTTACCTTAAGCTTGGCACCTATCTTCCTATAGTCACTTGGGTTCATTCCTTGACAATTTATACGCACCAATTCACAAGCTTCAAATGCTTCTCTGATATTCTTTGCAAGGTCACAATACACTCCATTTTTCCCTGCAAAACATTCAAGACTTACTATCAGAGAGATTTTTTGGTCGGAATCAATCAAGAGTAGCAAAATTTAAAGCAACACAGACCAAGCTTGCAGATAGGTATCAGATTGCGTCCTTTTTTGCGCATTTCAGTTGCTTCCTCTAAAGTCAAACCCTCGGGAACTCGTTGGACCAACCTTGGGTATACAGGAGTCACAGGCCGCCATAACATGAGAGGAAAGTGTGGCCGAGTCTTGTAGTTGTAGTTTCGACCACGGAAAAGGTATATCAAACCACCTTTATGATAGATAATTTTCCCACCTGTCTTTTCCTGTACATATAGGATATCAAAAAAGAAACCATGTCAAATAACTGCCTGAGACGTCTATCAGAAAAACAACAGCTGCAACTTGAGAGAAACAACAAAAATGATTAACTTTAAATCTCATCCCATAATCAAGCTATGTGAAGATTGTATAGTCGAAAGTGCTAGTTAGCCTTCAACGTGAGGCATGGTCAGGATAGCAGGTGTATTATCTGGTCAGGAGGGACTTCTTCATTATAATCTGTAAGTTCTTTACAACAACAACTACACCTCAAGGGATCAGTTTCATTGACCATATTTCTCCATTTAAATCGCAAATGTTATAGTAACAAGTAACAATAAATTAAGGCCAAAATTAACAAGTACTAAAAGTTCTCTATATTTTCTATTGGCATAAAAATCTCAAATAGCTCTAAAGAGATCCTAGCCTAGAAAATATAAAACCCAAAGAAAATGTACTAACATGACTATAACATATTCCCAACAAATTGGTAACACCTATAGAGATCATTTTCTTCCATTATGCCCTATCGTTCCCCACCTTCAGTCACTATGGCTTCATACCTACAGATCGGTGCATCTGGAGATTAATACAGGACATGACCAAACCATCTCAAGCGACTCTCTCTTATTTTATCCTCAAGTGTGCTAATTGCACCTTCTAGCGAATATGGCGATTTCTAATCTTGTCTAATCTTATATGACCGCACATCCATCTTAACATCCACATTTCCACAACACTCATCTTGTGAATGTGTTGGAATTATTCAGATTCTTTACGGGGAAAAACCCGACACATTGGATTCTGCGCCACAAGCTTCAACATGACAGGTTAATTACCAATGCTTGGAATAAAGTAATTTACAATGAGCTTAATTTTGCAAAGTCCTATGTTCACCAGAGAGTGACAATATTCCAAAGAAACAAAACAGTTACAACAACTTGCAAGGAGAAAAATATTAACACCATCAACCTCTAACTTGTCACAGACATTGTCCATGTCCACAGTACACACTCCCTTGCATTTTATCTTGCACACCCTTTTCCGCTTCCAGTGAGCATGGATATTCTCCAACATGTTATGTGTTAAGCCATCTCGTCCTGGTAACAAGAAAGGTATGGAGAGTCAATGAGAGAGCAAAAGTCAGAGTCCGCATATTCTTTTTGTCACGAATCGAGAAGATCGAATACAAAATAAGCATTTTACGAGCTTTTCAAAGATCATATATACCTTAAGGTAACTCCAACTACCAACAATAGTGAAATGAAATTAACAAAAGAGAAAACCTTCGGTCAAAAGAAGCTTTTATAATGAGAATGAGCTATTCGCATTGAACCCTGATAAGCTATTTCAAAATAAGAGAACTTAGAGCCTTGAACACACAAGAAAATATGAAATCATCCTGATTATAGTGTGTGTGTGTGTGTGTGTATCAGAACACATCCCCCTCACTCAGGAAAAAGGAAAAAAATCCTCATTTCCTCTCTTTTTCCTCAAACGACCAAACCCATAGATTCAAGCAAACAGGCAAAATAAGCAAATGAATTAGGTATTTGTATGAGTAAAATGTCAATTAGGTTTTATAGAACTAAGAGAATTTGCATATCCTTGGCATTGATCAAGTAGACTGCAAAAATAGGAAGGAGATGTGCTCCTAGTGATTGCATGTTTCCATAATAAGATGTCAAACCACTTAGTTAAAAGAAAAAAAATTACCACTTGTATATGTGTCAATGTATCCATTCTGCTCTATTCAGTATCAGAATGAAATGGACGACACAACTAATGTAGATGATGCATACAACTGACTCCAAAAAATATGGGTTAAAGCAAAATTGATTCATTAACTGATACAATTTATGCCAAATGGTCTAAGTTACAAAAAAATTTACTAGCCCTTCCTCACGGTCCAAAAACTTCTACCTGTCCTACTTTTTGCCTTAGAGGATATACATTCTACAGCAAATTCACGGCAAAACACAATCCCCCAAGTCTACCACACAATGCAGTTCACCCTGATCAACAATAATAATCTTAGGCATAATGATATGAGTTTAAGTCACATACAACAGTTAGTGTAAAGAAATTTTACACTATTAGGTCACCTTTACCTATTGTGGCAAGTAAACTTCCATATTTTCAAGATTACAGATCCCACTTTTTATGCGGACTTACTTGTGTGTACAAAATTATTACATTGGTAATACATATAACTTAAACTCTACTAATATACCTATATTCAATTGCCGTGTTGTTTTCTTACAACTATCTATAAGCTGCATCATTTCTTCCTTGGTCAATGGCTCTCCCAATACCTCCTCTCTAGACCTAACATACTTGGGCCCGGACCCTGCCAGGAATGGTCCAGGAGCCTGAACCGGCTTTACCCCTTTTTTATGGGGTGGCGGAAGCTTAAACGAATCAAATTCTGGAAGGTTCTTCTTGCTCGGAGGCAATGGTTTCCGACCGGTCCATGGCCTCCGCATTGACTCCGGTCCAAATGGTGACACTAACGGTTCACGCAACTTATTAGGCTTCAACTTTGGTGTTTCAGTATAACTGTACTGATACACGAAAGGAGCCTCTGGGAATTCATAACAAACACCATTTTCATCAACTTTAATATCAATAGCTGATTTTTCTGTTGTTTCTCCAGAATCTTTTGGAATGTTCCGGGGTCTAACAAAAGGTTTAAATGCGGGGTGTCTATTTTTCTGGAAGTTCCTGGAATATTTTGATTTTTTTCCGGGGATGGAAGGTGAAGAGGGAGATGAAGGAGTGCCAATGGATTTGAAGGTTTTTGTTTCGGTGACGGGGGTTGGAGTGGCAGGGTTGTAGTTATTGGCAATGTTGAGAGCCGAATCGAAGCGTTTATGGAAGCGGATTTTGTCTTCGATTTCCTTCTGAGTTCGTTCATGGCGGATGAATTTCTCGGCGTTGGCGTTGTTCCAACGGGAGAAGCGGACTTCAGTGGCTGGCCGGTGGTTGTGTGGTGAAGCAGGTGGTGAGAAAATTGGGAATTGGATTAGGGTTCTTGAACCCATTTTCACTCTTTTTTGCTATAAGAAGATGGAAGCTGAAGGAAAATTGGACAATATATCTTTTTTTAATATAGGGGAATGAAGAATAAGAATAAAATCTGTTATGGACTAACTTGGTGAAGAGTTTTCAAGTTCTGAAAATGGTCTATTAAGATTGTTCTTTAGTTATCCCAATGAGCATTTTAAATTATTCCAAACGCATTTTAAACTCGTTCTCCTTTAACATGTAAAAAAGATATTGATATATTTCTTTTTGTAAAAATTATTTAATTTTAGCATCTCCTTTTTATACATGATTTGTTTGGACTCACTTGTTTTAAAAGGTCATTATTTTATAAGAAAATGAAAAAGTTACCTGAAACTATTTGGTAATTTACATATATTTTGCTCATGTTTCAAAAATCTTTCTTCAATTCTTAAATTTTGTATCCAATCCAATATTTTCACATAATATGGGACATGCGAAATACTTATTACTTATAATTGTCCCAGTCGGAAATTTTCATATATACCCGATATTGCACAAAATTTATAAAATTACCCGTTTTATGATCATATTTAGAATTATCGGGTTTGAAGTTGGAAAAATTCACCTATGAAGTTGCAAACTTAAGATGCACTTTTGACTGTTTTAGGCTGGAGTGCGGCTAATTTTTGCATGCACTTAAGACTTGATTGGTCTAAAGTGCAACTAATTTTTGCATGCATTTAAGACTTTTTACTCTGGAGTGCAAACTGCCTAGAAATAAAAATTTGTTCTTCGAATTGTAACAATCTAACGCACGATTCAAGACCCAAATTATCATCTGTCAAATAACAACAAATCTAGCAAATTTATTTTACAAATGTCACCTTTGTTTCCACAACATCGTTGAAGAAGAAGAAGAAGAATGATGAAAATGGGGAGTAGATAAAGGACTGGAGTTGTCTGTACTTTGGAGTAGATAAAGGTCTGAAATTATCTGTACTTTGGTTACAAATTAAAATTTTTTTTAAAGAAATTTTAAAAAAAAATAAAGAGGTACAAGTCAAATGAGGATTTTTACTCCCAGTTAAGAAAAAGAAAATATAATTTCCTTATAGGTCATTTTTTTTTTTGAAAACAGGAATATTTATATTAATACTATGTTATTTTTAAGACTTACCGTCATACCCCATGTTACTTAGGACACGTTGGTTACCTAGGTTTGCTAGTACATTACAAGCACTATTTGCTAAATACTTAACAAAAACACATTGATCCTTTTGGTCATTCGTTACAAAATATTCAACAGAACATGGAGGTTGTGCATAGTACTTCTTCATCATTGTTTGTGCATCAGCCTCCTTTGATAGTTGGTGGGCCACTTTATTCTCTTACCGGAAAACGTATCGGAGGACCAATTCCTTCTCCTAGTGCATCAACAACCTACATGCATTAACAATATCATCATATAATCTATTACCTTGTTGTATAGATCAGTGGAATGTGTTTTAATCTCCGGTGAAAACATTCTCCATTTTTGTGTTGTTTGAAGTCCCTCAAAGAGGGCCTTGAGTTCTGCTTCTAGTGAATCATTTGTATAAGTAGATTTTACAAAACCTATCACCCAGTTCCCTTTTCTGTTTCTGAATACACCACCCAGGCCAATCTTTTGATTGACATTCTTGTAGCTCGTATCTATATTTAATTTATACCACTCTTTTTACAGTTCGTTCCATTTTATATTGATAGTCATTTTCTATATTGATAACCATTTTCTTCATAGGGTTGTGACTACTCTTAATTAGAATCTTGAATTCTATTGATTTTTTCTTCGTATGATCGATGTTGATATAAGGAAGTCAGTATTGTTTTGGTTATTGTTATTTCTATTCAACCAAATATTCTAAAGGGCAAAAGGGTAAAAAGATCAATTAATACTGATATTTTTTAGTGTGTAGTCAAAATCTTTCACTTGTAAAAGTCAGTTACTGCCCGTTAGTTTATATAAATCTGACCATCCCAAGCTATCCCAAAAAAATTTAGTAGTTTTTCAATTGAAGAAAATGTGGGTGGTGGACTCTTCATCCCTTTTACAAATGGAGGACATGAGAACTATGTTAATACCTATATGGGCTAAGTATACTCTACATGGTAATCTGTTGTGTAGGAATTTTCATAAGAATAATTAATTTTGTTGGGGCAAGTTAATTTCCAAAGCCAATCAAACTCCAATTGTTATGTTAATGGTGGTTCAATAAGATTGTAGCAAGATTTTGTGGTAAAAATGCCATTTGTTCAGAGGGACCATATAGAAGTGTCACAAATTGATCCCTTGGTACGTATTCTAACTTTAGAAATATTTTCTTTGATATCATTGGGGAGATTTATAGAGAATTGCGTGAAATCCCATTTGTGGTTGTTACAGATATCTCTAATTTTTTTAAAAGTGATCGGTAACTGAGAGAGGGCACTCAATAAAGCTTTTATGGATTTTTGTATTGGGTATGCAATTGGTTTGCCAAATATTAATGTTGGTTTGATAGTGAAGTGACCAAGTAATACCTTTTGAGTAAATCTCCAATTCCTTTAGAATACTTTTCCAAATAAAAGAATGTGTATTCTTGGTTGTACTAGTGCCATATGGGGTGATAATAAGCTTTACCCACTGGGTTGTTGCATTAGTGAGAAGTCTCAATGCTATGTCAGTTAAGAGACAAATATTTTTTTCACTAGCATTACGAATGCCTAGGCCCCCATTGGACTTTTGTTGGCAAATGATAGACCATTTTAGTAGATGAAGTTTTTTGTTTTCTGTAATAGTGCCTATATAAAATTCCTTTGGACTTTAACAATGTCTTTCAAGTTTTTTTTTTTTGGAAGAAGGGTATATTACATATAGTGGTTTGGGATTGAATTCAGGCAAGATTGGGCTAACGTGGTTCTTCTCGCAATGTTAACAAACCTAGTTTTCCAAGATGTCAGTTTTTGCCTCATTTTATCAATTATGAAGTGGTAGTCAGCAGGTCTTAGGATTTTGCTTAGGATTGAGAATCCTAAATAGGTACCAAATGATTCACTCTTCTTAACTCCTAAGTTGTTGGTAATATCCTTAATCGTGCTTGGCAAGCAGTTGTTTGCGAATATGATTTTTGATTTTGTAATGTTTATACATTGCCCCGATAGGCTATTAAAATAGTCTAGACCCGTTTTAATGGTTTGACACGATTTGTTATTTTCTTTTGCTCTTAGTGTAAGGTCATCTGCAAAGAACATGTGTGAAAAATGAGGGTTTTTTCTTCTTGTAGCAATAAGGTTCCAATTGTGAATATCTACTTGGTGATTAATATATCTAGACAACATCTCCATACAAAAGATAAAGATATATAGCGATATAGGGCCACCTTGCCTAATTCCTCGACTTGGTTCAAAGAAATTTATGATTGTATCATTCACTAGGACCGTTATAAAGCTGATTGTGATACAATTAACTAAGAGTTTAGAGAATTTAGGGGGGGGGGGGGAATTAAAGTATCTAAGAGTGCGATAGATGAAAGACCATTCAAACTATCAAAAGCCTTTTCGAGATCAACTTTTAAGATCAAATGACCTTGCTTTCCTTTCAATCTCTTTAAATTGGAAACTAATTCCTGGATATGATTGCATTATCTGAGGCTTTTCTATGCTTCATGAAACTAGTTTGTAATGGACTAATAATTTTTTCTAGGAAGGGTTTGAGACGGTTTGCAAGGATTTTTGTAACAGTTTTGTAGCTTGTATTTCAAAGGCCAATGGGCCTAAAGTTCTTGATATTATTAGCATTGAAAATTTTTGGAATTAGACAAAGATATATTTTGTTAATGTCTTTTGGGATTTCTTGATTGTTAAAAATATTATAACAAAGGTTCTTGACAGATCGCCCTATAATAATTAAATACTCTTGGAGAAAAAAAAGGGTGAAGGTCATCCGACCTTGGTGCTTTGAAAGGTTTAAAAGAAAAAGTTGTCCTCCTGATTTCACTATCTACTAGCGAATTGTCCAACTTAGTTAGATCTAATCTATAGTGACTAGGCATGCTTGTTTCTATGCTATTCCAATTCGTACATAAGTAAGAGGTGGTAAATGTATTAAAATAGCTACAAACGTGTGGCATGATCAAGTGTTGATCATTAATCCATTTTCCAGCATCGTCTTTAAAATAGGTGATTTTGTTTCTCCTTCTCCTATTTGATGCTGATATGTAGAAAAATCTTGTATTGACATCTCCTTCATTAAGCCATATTATCTTGGACCTCATTTTTCAGTAATCCTCCTCAATTTTAAGTATGTCATTGTAATATTTTTTAGACTATCCCCTAGTTTATGAAGAAAGTCACTATTTGGGTATTTCTAGACTTTTGAATCCCTTGGAGCCTTGCTAGAATTTTCTTTTTCTACCCAAAAATATCTCCAAAAGTCTTATCTTTCCAGGATTAAATTCTATCCATGAAGTTTTTACTGGCACTACAGTAGTCTATTACATTCCAATTTTTCCTAACAAGATTTTGGAAGTCGTGGTGTCTACACCAAAAAGTATCCAATCGGAAAGGTTGTTTATGGTCTTGTCTATTTCTAGGGATTAATTCTACTAAAATAGGTTTATGGTCAGAGTATATTTTAGGAAGATGAATTACTAAGCAATTTAGAGATAATTCAAGTCATTCCTCATTTCCTAAAATTTTGTCCAATCGTTCCATGATGAGTGTTGATACCCAGTTTTTTCCAAAATAAATTTTAAAATTGCATATATGTCTTCAAAATCATGCATTAGAATCAATTGATATTTTTCCACAATTTCTACATTTTTTAATTAATTTTTCTAGTATTTTATTTTCAATAAATAATTACAAAATAACATCACAAATGATTTCAAAATATTTCTTGATTTAATATTACTATTTATGGTCTTATTAAATATAAATTATTTTATAAATAGCCAATTTATCATCTTTTGGCTACAATCGCAATAACTTTGCAATTATAGCTCATTCACACAACTTTTGCATTATTTTACCAGAAGTTAGATATTAAATAATCATTTTTTAAACATTTCTATGCATAAAATTCATTTTTTATGATTAGTAATTATTTTACAAATTATTTTAATTAGTTTAGTTGGGGTATTCAACAAATAGCCATTTTATTTTAATTCTAGCCTAAATTAATTCAGCCCAAATCCTTATAAACCAGCCCAATATAACCCAGGCCCAAATCCTACCTAACCCGACCCAGCTCTTCTGGAATCTTGGCCGTTGATCATTTTTTATCAACGACCCAGATTAACGCTTAATTAACCTAAATCACCTCCCTCCCAAACCCCTCATTCTCCTCGTCACTCCGCCGTCACCCCTTCCCCTTCTGTCTCAAATTCTCTCAGAACCTAACCCTAAATCTCACCTCGTCGTCACTCTCCACCATCAACCATGGTGGTCCCTCACCACCCGCGGGCCTCTCATAGCTCCCTTACACTGGTATTACTGTCTCTAAGGCCCTCAAGGGACAAGGGTCAGTCCACTCACACCTTTGGCCTGTTCTTGCCTGTTTCAGGCCGCCATGGCTCGATTTTGAGCAAGATCTTTCTATTTTTTCCTAAACCTATGGGTTTCTAAGCCGATATCTTCATCTCTACGTTATTTTTATGAAAACCTACTTTCATCTATTGAACTTCTCATATCTGTACATATCTTAGACGAATCGAACTATTTTTGCTTGTTTTTATGAAAAACCTTATGATTTTCAAGTGTCTTTTCGTTTCGTTTCCTAACTAGGGTTTCCTGATAATCTTTTCTTCAAATTAAGTGTTTAATTCTTTGATTCGTATGTGTTCCGACTGATTTTGTTGAGTTTCTCCATAACCCTAACTATCTTATGCTAAAACCCCTAATTTTTGACAAAGTGTTTGGATTCTGAGTCGATCCGTGTTATTTTCTACATGATTTAGTTATGTACTTTGATTCATATGATTTCTCTTTCGTCTATTTTGAATACCTGGTGATTTTACCCTAGTATGTCTCTTTAGGGTTCCGAATTCGATCATTTTTGTTTATACTTGGCTTATCTGCTTATTCATGGAAACCTATGTTATTGTCCTTAAAATCAATATTATTTCGAGTCTTTAATTCACTGATTTGCTCTGGTAATACATGTATGCTGATTTCCAGTTATTTCCTATTTTATTTTCTGACTAACTGTGATATTTAACGATTCTTACTACTTGTTTCCTTAATTAAACTCTTGTGTATTTACCCCTAATTACCTACTCTATACCTAAGTTTATTTGATTTCTTTCCTTAAATATTGCCCTGCTCTTTACCGTTAACTATTTACCCCTTAATTAAAGGAAACTTTGTTGATTTCGTGTATGACTGAATCTGTGGGTTTCTCTAGTTGCTACATGATTGCTTCTTTACCTTATTTTGTCTAGCTCTCAACCGCTATATATACTCTTCTCTATTCTCACTTCTGGACACGAATGCTAGTTTACAACAACTCTCTCTTATACTTAAAATCTCTCTACTCTTTCTTGTTACTTGCTACTCTTGCTGAATTAGCCGGCTGTAAGCCAAGGCTAGTTATTGCACTATACCTGCTCTATAATTTGTGCTTTCTCTACTTAACTGGTATGTCCTGATTCAATTTCAAATCAAAAACTCTATGTGCTATTGCTTAAATTCAATGGTTTCCAGTTTTGCTCCTGCTTACTATTTGGTTGTTTAATATGTAATTTGTATGTTTAAATCATTGTTTCACCTAGCATGCCTGGACTACCCTGTTTAGCCTATATGAATTCTGATTAGCATGTCTATGAACCTGCCTCTTGCCTCTCTAGCATGTCTCAACCTGACTTTACTCCATGTATGTATGTTTGATTATTTGTCTGTTTGTTTACTCAGCTTCTGGTATTAATCTGCTTTGCTAAGTTATTTAATATCTCTAAGTAATTCTGATTCTGTGTTTAATTCTGTCTAGTACAACTATGTTCTCAACTGTCTGTTCTGAAGTCCATGCCTTAGGTCTGTATCATTAGCTGTATGACTAATTCCTTAAATCATGTAAACTCGTGGAAAGCTTTTGTGCTTCTGTTGTTATATGTTTCACCATGCGTGTTCTATATGTCCCTAATTCCCCAATACCCCTGTGTGAACTCTGTTGTTAGTAGTACTGGACTTGATTGTTCTGTTTGCCAATCATGCTGCTTGCTAAATTTTCAAAATGCTTACATTGTTTTCAAGTTGTTTTACTACTAATCAGTTCATTTTCAAGAGAAAACTCCTTTACTTCTTGAATCAATTCAGTATTGTTTCTCTTGTCACAACCTTTTTTCAAAACTATGTCAAGTTCTTTCGCTCTACTCTTAAGTCCCTAGGTTCTGCCCCTCCAATGTGTGACTGCCTTGGGATCCTTTTGAGATCCCTCTAAACTTTGACAAACTGAAGCTGGCCCTTCCATACTGCACTTACTCAGTGCTTGTTATGAAAGTCTAGGTGTGAGCACTGCCCGGGATCCTTGAGGTCCTTAGGGAACCTGACACACCTGGACATGAAATTGGCTATGAAATCCTTTGGCATTTGAGATCATTGAAGTCCTGGCCTTACCAAGTTTGCCTTGGGCCTATTTCAAGCTCCCTATAGTTTAAATTTCCTTTTCAGTTATGTAATTCATTGAGCCATCGATCTGTAACAATTATTTGTAAACAAATATTAAGGTGGCTAGTGAAAATGCGGGGGGGGGGGGGTAGCTGTATAGTATTGTTGATATTATCAAGTAGAAAGCATATTTAGGATTTACATTCTGTGTATTTGCATCCATGACTTAGGATCAATGTGTTCTTCCAAATCATGCCAAATATGCATTAGATATCCTGTTCTTAAGGTTTCACATCTACTGCTTTAGCATATCACATGTCATTAATCCATGCTCTAATTTTGCATAAGCACTTCTCACTTAGAAATCGTGCTACTAGGATTAACGAATAACTTTAACAAAAAAACTGTCACTCCTGTGTGCCGGGATATTATTTGCATTTGTTTAAATACGCCTAGTCTAATTATAATAAGAAACTGACCATGAAAAGGTGTAAAAAGCAGTCCCACATATAGATGTCGTACTTCTGAATAAGAACTAGCACGAATTTTCTTTGAAATCTTATATCACCTAGAACAACATGTTTGTAGGTTGAATAACTTCAACACTGTTTTAAATAACTTGTAATTATTGTTATGCATAATCCCACGCCTAGGAAAGCCTTAGGTAATTAACCTCAGTATAAAAATGAAAATTGTGTTTGATTGTGTTTACTGCTAAGTTTTACAGGTCTTAAAACAGTAGGCAAACTACTAGGGCCCTGTCACTGAGTTTTGAACAAGTACTACCTATTCAGTGTATTAATGTTCACCTAGACATCCTGTCACAAGACTCTTCTAAAAACTGCCCGCATTTATGTTTGAGACGTGCTGTTTATTTGCATTACATGTGGAGGTAAACATGAGCCTCTGAACTGCTTCTTTCATTTATCTGCTGGTCCTAAATGTTATTTGCTTGTCGCCTAGAGTTTTCCCTTTTAAATTCCTTAGGTGTTGTCTAGAACTGCCCAGATTTAGAGGTCCTAAATTCCTCCAGGACCACAAGGAAGGGACGGATAACAACACGCTTAGAGCCCGTTAAATAAAAACCCGCTTAATAACCACTAAGGGGTAGGGTAATGGGTAGAAAAGGATATGATGACCCGTGCGCTAATGCAACATGTAGCCCTTCATCGAGGAGTGATTATCGGGCATTGAATGGATATGATCCTATAGGATAAATAACTTAGGACCTCTTTCACCCATTTACATATGTGTTCTTATACTGCTAATCTGTTAAAACCTTTACTTGTTTACATATGCGTGCTTAGACTGCTTATTTGCACTTGATTAATTCACAAAGTAAGTTTGCCCGGGACCCACAGTTGTTGACTTCGAGGGGTGCCTAAAACCTTGCCCTTGAAGTAACTTCAAGCCCTTACCCAATACCTGGTTATACATTTAGTGTTATAAATGACCCGTAATAGGTGCCCTAACGCACCTTAATTCGTTAGGTCAAAAACCCTGACTAATTCGAAATAAGAGGAAAAAAGGGGGGGCGCGACAGCATGACGGCTCTGCTGGGGACTCTAGGCTTTTACCATTACAAACTGCTTTGTGAATTTGTCTAAATGTGATTTATTTTGTTAATGCTTGCACCCTTTCCCCTTCCCCTTTATGTGAAATTAATTGTTTACTTTCCCAAAATTAAACTGACATGTTTCTTGTTTCCTTTGTAACCACTTTTCAATTATAACTGTCGTATTTATCACTTTCATAATGTGCGAATACATGACAATATGCTGTTTATTGCTTATTTATTGCTGCATAATCATGATCAACATCATCCTCCACTCGTGCCTAAACAAATCCTATAGCAACGCTTGATTAGTGTTTGCGTCGATTACCGTGATATCTACTGAGCCAGTCCAAAAGATAATTTCCCCCTTCCAAACATACACATCCTAATCGACAATTGTGCCAAACATGAGCTCCAGTCATTTGTGGATTGCTTCGCCGGTTACCATCAGATCTGGATGGATGAGGAGGACGCTTAGAAAACGGCTTTCATTACGCCGTGGGGAGTATACTGTTATAAGATGATGCCATTGGGCCTAAAGAATGCTGGGGCCACTTACATGAGGGATATGACTACCATCTTCCATGACATGATACATAAGGAGATCGAGGTATATGTGGACGACGTCATCATCAAGTATAAGAAAGCCACAAATCATATAGTAGATTTGAGGAAGTTCTTCAATAGATTGCAGAAATAGAGCTTGAAATTAAACACTGCAAAGTGTGCGTTCGGGGTTCCTGCCATAAAATTGCTTGGGTTCATCGTCAGCCACCAAGGAATAGAACTGGATCCATCAAAAGTCAAAGCCATCCATGAGCTTCCACCACCAAAGAACAAGAAGGATGTAATGAGTTTTCTAGGACGGCTAAATTACATCAGTCGGTTTATAGACCAGTCCACAGTCATATGTGAACCAATCTTCAAGATGTTAAAGTCAGATGCTGCAACCAAATTGACCGAGGATTGTCAAAAGGCGTTCGATAGAATCAAGGTGTACCTATCGATGCCACCAGCTTTGGTTCCGCCAGAGCCAGGTGGACCCTTATAACTCTACCTTGCCGTACTAGATGGAGCTTTTGGCTGCGTTTTAGGGCAGTATGACAAGACATGGAGAAAGGATCAGGCTATCTATTATTTGAGTAAGAAGTTCACTCCATACGAGGCACGGTTTTCTCTACTGGAACATACCTGTTACGCTCTAACCTGGGTCGCTCAGAAGCTGAGACACTACTTCTGTGCCTACACAACATATTTCATATCAAGGATGGATCCCTTGAAGTATATCTTCCAGAAACCCATGCCCACTGGCAAGTTAGCTAAGTGGAAAATCCTACTGAGTGAGTTCGACATCATATATGTGACTCAGAAAGCAGTCAAGGGACATGCATTGGTAGATCATCTTGTAGAAAATCTTGTAGGAGGAGAATACGAACCCTTGAAAACGTATTTCCGATGAAGAAGTATTGTTCATAGGAGAAGACATTTCTGAATCCTACGATGGTTGGAGGATGTTTTTTGATGGAGCGGAAAATTTCAAAGGAGTCAGCATTGGAGCTGTTTTGGTATCAAAAATTGGCCAACACTATCCGGTATCTGCCAAACTCAGATTTCCTTGCACCAACAACATGGCAGAGTATTAAGCTTGCATACTAGGACTCAACATGGCCATCGACATGAATATTCAAGAGCTTCTGATAATCGGCGATTCTGATTTACTTATACACCAAGTACAAGGAGAATGGGCTACCAAAATTCCAAGATATTGCCATATCTGCACCATGTGCAGGAATTGAGAAAGAGATTCACAAAGACAGAATTTCGGCACGTCCCCAGAATTCAGAATGAGTTTGCAGATCCACTGGCCACATTATCATCCATGATATAGCATCTGGATAAAAACTTCATTGATCTTATTCCAGTGGAGATCCATAGCCAGCTAGCATATTGCACCCATGTTGAAGAGGAAGCAGACGGGAAGCCTTGGTTCCATGACATCAATGAATACTTGGCAAAAGGGTAGCACCTAGAGCATGCGAATCATACACAGAAATGTACGCTTCGGAGTTTGTCGAACAGTTTCTTTCACAGCGGAGGAACCCTATATAGGAGAACTCCCGACTTGGGATTACTGAGATGTGTTGACACAAAGGAAGCTTCTAAGCTACTTGAAGAAATACATGCTGGGACCTGCGGCCTGCATATGAATGGTTTTGTCTTGGCCAAAAAGATACTCAGAGCCAGTTATTTCTGGTTGACCATGGAAACAGACTGCATCCAATATGTTCGGAAATGCTACCAATGTCAGGTACATGCAGATATGATAAAAGTACCACCGAGTGAGCTCAATGCAACTAGTTCACCTTGGCCATTTGCCGCCTGGGAATGGACGTCATCGATCCGATCGAGCCCACCGCCTCAAATGGACACAGGTTCATCTTGGTAGCTATTGATTACTTCACAAAATGGGTCGAAGCAGCATCTTACAAAGCAGTGACTAAGAAAGTCGTGGCAGACTTTGTCCGCGACCGGATTGTTTGTCGGTTCAGATTTCCAGAATCAATCATCACCGAAAAATGCTTCCAATATCAATAGTGACCTGATGAAGGCCATGTGCGAGACGTTCAAAATCAAGCATAAGAATTTCACACCCTATAGACCTCAGATGAATGGAGTTGTTGAGGTCTCCAACAAGAATATCAAGAAGATACTGGCAAAGATGGTAGAAAATCACAAACAGTCGCACGAAAAGCTGTCATTTGCTTTATTGGGATACCACACCACAGTTCGCACATCAACCGGGGCAACTCCTTACTTACTGGTTTATGGTACGGAAGCTGTTATTCCTGCTGAAGTGGAGATTCTTTCATTGAGAATCATACAAGAAGCTGAGCTCAGCGACGCAGAATGGATAAGGAGCTGTTATGAGCAACTAGCCCTCATAGACGGGAAAAAAATGAATGCAGTGTGTCACGGACAATTTTATCAGAACAGAATGTCCAGAGCCTTCAACAAAAGAGTCAAGCCTAGACAGTTCACACCGGGGCAGCTGGTGTTGAAGAAGATCTTTCCGCATCAAGATGAAGCCAAAGGGAAATTCTCTCCCAACTGGAAGAGTCCATACATGGTTCACAGGGTATTGACATGAGGAGCTCTCATACTTGCAGAAATGGACGGAGAAGTCTGGCCAAAACTGATCAATTCGGATGCAGTCAAGCGATACTATGTGTAACTCTTTATACTTTTCTCAAATGATGTAAATTGAACTACGCTCGACCTGATTCCCGTTTAAGAGGGGATACGTAGGACGCCCTGTAGGTTCGGTCACAATTCAATAAAAATCTTATTATCCCCACAATTGGAAACTGGGGAAGAATTTTGAGGAGGACCCTCAAAATTCCGAAGCAAGTTCAGTCGATCACAGCATGTGCAACAGTCAGAGATGTCAATCCATCTAACTGGGCAGAATTTTGAGAAGGACCCTCAAAATTCCATAGAAAAAGAGGTTGCAATGTCTCAGATCTTGTCACGGTCGCCGGTTCATCTAAAAATTGTTGAAGTACATTTTTACTATGTCTTTAAAAAATTATGCATGATCGCTTGTAAGATGACTCTATTTAGCCAAACGCTACCCCGATGATGCAAACAAGATCATCAGAGCAAGCAAAGCAGGACAAGCAAGGCCAGTGGGGACACGAATCAACCTCCCCCATCTACAAAACTCACGATTTTTATTTGGATGCGGGGACAAAGGATAGACATGCCGCAAAGTCACAATCCTCACAACAATTGCATTATCGAAAGCTGCTACCAACTAAGAAATTCTGCTACTGTCTGCTATTCATTCTACTTTCTGCATAAGGCTAAATGCTGCCTTCCCTTGCATAAGGCTAATCTCTGCCTTCATCCTGCATGAGGATAAGCTCTACCTCGCCCATTTGCATAAAGGCTAATCTCTGCGTTCATCTGCATAAGTCTAATCTCTGCCTTCATTTGCATAAGGCTAAGCTCTTCCTTCATTTGCATAAGGCTAATCGCTGCCTTCGCCTTGCATAAGGCTAATCTCTGCCTTCATCTACATAAGGCTAATCGCTGCCTTCACCTTGCATAAGGCTAATCGCTGCCTTCATTTGCATAAGGATAATCGATGCCTTCACCTTGCATAAGGCTAATCTCTGCCTTCATCTTACATGAGGTTAAGCTCTACCTCCGCATTTGCATAAGGCTAATCTCTGCCTTCATCCTGCATGAGGTTAAGCTCTACCTCCCCTATTTGCATAAAGGCTAATCGCTTCCTTCACCTGGCATGAGGCTAAGCTCTGCCTCCATTTGCATAAGGCTAATCTCTGCCTTCATCTACATAAGGCTAATCGCTGCCTTCACCTTGCATAAGGCTAATCTCTGCCTTCATCTACATAAGGCTAATCGCTGCCTTCACCTTGCATAAGGCTAATCTCTGCCTTCACATGCATAAGGCTAATCGCTGCCTTCACCTTGCATAAGGCTAATCTCTGCCTTCATCTTACATGAGGTTAAGCTCTACCTCCGCATCCTGCATGAGGCTAAGCTCTACCTCCATCTGCATAAGGCTAATCTCTGCCTTCATTTGCATGAGACTAAGCTCTGTCTCCATACCTGCATGAGCCTATGCTTTGCCTCCAATTTACATTCTTTCACCGAGACTAAGCACTGTCTCTCCGGCATTATCTACTTTGCTCTTCTTTCAGGCTAAGCTCTGCCCTCCACTTCACAAGACTAAGCCTTGTCTTTTTGACATCATAGTATTGCATCTCATAGGCTGAAATATCGCCAATCTGTCCAAACGCGTCATAGTCTAAAGGCATCATCCTCATAGCCGGAAGACACCATGTCATGGTCTGAGGATCTCTCTCGACTTGCATATCATTATTCAAAGGTGTCATAGTTCATAGGCACCATCCTAATGGCCCGAGAACATCATTTCATGGCGTGCAAATCTCTCACTGAGCAATTCATGGCCCAGGACATCATGGTCTAAGGACGTCATCCCTAACTGTCCGAAGATGACTTTCATAGTCCAAAGGGAACCTGCATCATGTTTAAATTTCTGCACAATATATGCTTGTAGCATCTTCGTTTGCAGGTGATGTGACAAGCAACTGCTATCCCAGCAGGAGCGATCCCGCTCCAGTTCCTTCAACTATATCAAACCTGACCTCTCTCATGAACCATTCATTCACCTATCCCTAGATGTTGCGTCCGTTCTTGCGATGACTTCACCGGTATATTTCGCCGATGAATCTAGAACTACACATGGCCTGATTCCTGTAAAACCAGGGATATGTAGGCGGCTCAGAAGCCAGAGTGCGGCCTAAATCCCTCAAACCGTTTCGCTCGGTCAAAATTGGCCATCATGTCTTTACCCGACAACTCTTTCATCCTTTCCGGGTAAAGAGGGGCAGCTGTTGATACCCAATTCTTTTCAAAATAATTTTTAAAATTGCATATATGTCTTCAAAATCATACATTAGCATCAATTGGTATTTTTCCACAATTTTTACATTTTTTATTAATTTGCCCAGTATTTTATTTTCAATAAATAATTACAAAAACAAATTGCATCACAAATGATTTCAAAACATTTCTTGATTTAATATTACTATTTATGGTCTTATTAAGTCTAAATTATTTTATAATTAGCCAATTTGGCATATTTTGGCTACAATCGCAATAACTTTACAATTACAGCCCATGCACACAAATTTTGCATTATTTTACAAGAAGTTCGATATAAATAATCATTTTTTAAACATTTCTATGCATGAAATTCATTTTTTATAATTAGTAATTATTTTACAAATTATTTTAATTAATTTAGTTTGGGTATTAAACAAATAGCCATTTTATTTTAATTCTAGCCTAAATTAATTCAGCCCAATATAACCCAGGCCAAATCCTACCTAACCCGACCCAGCTCTTCTGGAATCTTGGACGTTGATCATTTTTGATCAACGGCCCAGATTAACCCCTTACTTAATTAACCTAAATCACCCCCTCCCAAACCCCTCATTCTCCTCCTCACTCCGCCGTCACCCCTTCCCCTTCTCTCTCAAATTATCTCAGACCCTAACCCTAAATCTCACCTCGTCGTCACTCTCCACCGTCAACCATGGTGGTCCCTCACCACCCTCAGGCCTCTCATGGCTCCCTTACGCCGGATTACTGTCTCTAAGGCCCTCAAGGGACAAGGGTGAGTCCACTCACACCTTTGGCCTGTTCTTGCTTGTTTCAGGCCGCCATGGCTCGATTTTGAGTATGATATTTTTATTTTTGCCTAAACCTATGGGTTTCTAAGCCGATATCATCATCTCTGTGTTATTTTTACGAAAATCTACTTTCATCTATTGAACTTCTCAGATCTCTACAGATCTGAGACGAATCGAACTATTTTTGCTTGTTGTTATGAAAAACCTTCTGATTTTCAAGTGTCTTTTCGTTTCTTTTCTTAACTAGGGTTTCCTGAAAATCTTTTCTTCAAAAAACTTTCTGATTTTAAGTGTTTAATTCTCTGATTCTTATGTGTTCCGAATGATTTTGTTGAGTTTCTCCCTAACCCTAACTAGCTTATGCTAAAACCCCTAATTTTTGATACTTTGTTTGGATTCTGAGTCGATCCATGTTATTTGCTACATGATTTAGTTATGTACTTTGATTCACATGATTTCTCCTTCGTCTAATTTGAATACCTGGTGATTTTACCCTAGTATGTCTCTATTAGGGTTCCAGATTTGATCCTTTTTATTAATACTTGGCTTATCTGCGTGTTCATGGAAACCTATGTTATTGTTTCCTTAAAATCAGTATTATTTCGAGCCTTTAATTCACTAATTTTCTATGGTAATACCTGTATGCTGATTATCAATTATTTCCTATTTTATTTTCTGACTAACTGTGATATTTAACGATTCTTACTACTTATTACCTTAATTAAACTCTTATGTATTTACCCCTAATTACCTACTCCGTACCTAAGTTTATTTGATTTATTTCCTTAAATATTGCCCTGCTCGTTACCGTTAACTAGTTACCCCTTAATTGAAGGAAACTTTGCTGATTTCGTGTATGATTGAATCTGTGGATTTCCCTAATTGCTACATTATTGCTTCTTTACCTTATTTTGTCTAGCTCTCAACTGCTACATATACTCTCCTCTATTCTTACTTCTTTACACGAACACTAGTTCACAATAACTCTCTCTTATACTTAAAAGTTCTCTACTCTTTCTTGTTACTTGCTACTCTTGCTGAATTAGCCGGCTATAAGACAAGGCTAGTTATTGCACTATACCTGCTCTAGAATTTGTGCTTGCTCTCCTTAACTGGTATGTCCTGATTCAATTTCAAATCCAAAACTCTATGTGCTATTGCTTCAATTCAATGGTTTCCAGTTTTGCTCCTGCTTGCTATTTGGTTGTTTAATATGTAATTTGTATTTTGAAATCATTGTTTCACCAAGCATGCCTGAACTACCCTGTTTAGCCTATATGAATTCTGATTAGCATGTCTATGAACCTGCCTCTTGCCTCTCTAGCATGTCTCAACCTGACTTTACTCCATGTATGTATGTTTGATTGTTTGTCTGTTTGTTTACTCAGCTTCTGGTATTAATCTGCTTTGCTAAGTTATCTAATATCTCTAAGTAAAATCTGATTCTGTGTTTAATTATGTCTAGTACAACTATGTTCTCAACTGTCTGTTCTGAAGTCCATGCCTTAGGTCTGTAACATTAGCTATGACTAATTCCTTAAATCCTGTAAACTCGTGGAAAACGTTTTTGCTTCTGTTGTTATATGTTTCACCATGCGTGTTCTATATGTCCCCAATTTCCCAATACCCGTGTGTGAACTCTGTTGTTAGTAGTACTGGACTTGATTGTTCTGTATGCCAACCATGCTGCTTGCTAAATTTTCAAAATGCTTACATTGTTTTCAAGTTGTTTTACTACTAATCAGTTCATTTTCAAGAAAAAACTCCTTTACTTCTTGAATCAATTCAGTATTGTTTGTCTTATCAAAACCTTTTTTCAAAACTATGTCAAGCACTTTCACTCTACTCTTAAGTCCCTAGGTTCTGCCCCTCCAGTGTGTGATTGCCTTGGGATCCTTTTGAGATCCTCTGAACTTTGACACACTGAAGCTGGCCCTTCCACACTGCACTTACTCAGTTCTTGTTATGAAAGTCTAGGTATGAGCACTTCCCGGGATCCTTGAGGTCCTTAAGGAACTCTGACATACCTGGACATGAAATTGGCTATGAAATTCTTTGGTATTTGAGATCATTGAAGACCGGGCCTTACCAGGTTTGCCTTGGGCCTATTTCAGGCTTCCTATAGTTTAAATTTCCTTTTCAGTTATGTAATTCATTCAACCATCGGTCTGTAAAAATTCTTTGTAAATAGATATTGTGGTGGCTATTGAAAATGGGAGGGTAGCCGTATAGTATTGTTGTATTATCGGGTAGAAAGCATGCTTTAGGCTTTACATTCTGTGTATTTGCTTCCATGACTTAGGATCAATGTGTTCATCCAAATCATGCCAAACATGCATTAGATATCCTGTTCTTAGGGTCCCACATCTACTGCTTCAACATATCACATGTCATTAATCCATGATCTAATTTTGCATAAGCACTTCTCACATAGAAATCCTGCTACTAGGATTAACAAATAACTTTAACAAAAAATCTGTCACTCCTGTGTGCATTTAGATGCCATGTTCTAAGGGATATTGTTTGCATTTGTTTAAATACGCCTAGTCTAATTATAATAAGAAACTGACCATGAAAAGGTGTAAAAATTAGTCCCACATATAGATGTCGTGCTTCTGAATAAAAACTAGCACGAACTCTCTTTGAAATCTTGTATGACCTAGAACAACATGTTTGTAGGTTGAATAACTTCAACACTATTTAAAATAACTTGCAATTGTTGTTATACATAGTCCCATGTCTAGGCAAGCCTTAGGTAATTAATCTTAGTATAAAACTGAAAACAACATTTGATTGTGTTTACTGCTAAGTTTTATAGGTCTTAAAATAATAGGCAAACTATTAGGGCCCTGTCACTGAGTTTTGAACAAGTACTTCCTATTCTGTTTATTAATGTTCACCTAGACATCCTGTCACAAGATTCTTCTAAAAACTGCCCGCATTTATGTTTTAGATGTGCTGTTTATTTGCATTACATATGGAGGTAAACATGAGCCTCTGAACTGCTTCTTTCATTTATCTGCTGGTCCTAAATGTTATTTGCTTGTCGCCTATAATTTTCCCTTTTAAATGTCTTAGGTGTTGTCTAGAACTGCGCAGATTTAGAGGTCCTAAATTCCTCCAGGACCACAAGGAAGGGACGGGTAACAGCACACTTAGAGCCCATTAAATAAAACCCGCTTAATAACACTAAGGGGTAGGGTAATGGGTAGAAAAGGATATGATGACCCGTGCGCTAATGCGACGTGTAGCCCCTCATCGAGGAGTGATTACTGGGCATTGCATGGATATGATCCTATAGGATAAATAACTTAGGACCCCTTTCACCCATTTACATATGTGTGCTTAGACGGCTAATCTGTTAAAGCCTTTACTTGTTTACATATGTGTGCTTAGACTGCTTATTTGTACTTGATTAGTTCACAAAGTAAGTTTGGCCGAGACCCACAGTTGCGGACTTCGAGGGGTGCCTTACACCTTCCCCTTGAAGTAACTTCAAGCCCCTACCCAATCTCTGGTTATTCAATTAGTGTTATAAATGACCCGTAATAGGTGCCCCAACACACCTTAATTCGTTAGGTGGCGACTCTTCAAATTCCTTACATACCTTTTCCCAAAAGAAAATGAGTTGTCCCAATAATGTCAAAAACCCTGACTAATCGGAAAGGAGAGGAAAAAGGGGGGGGGGGGGGGGGGGGGGGGCGAGAATGAGCCCTTTTCTCCTCTTCCTATTGTATGACCACGTATATTTGCAACCCTTAAATCCAATATCTATTAGGTTATAATTACTAATTTTTGACCAAAGAAAGTTATCTCTATTACTGCTGATAGGTCTTCCCCTGAAATTTTCATTTGATCCCATTATATCGTTAAAACCACCCCCTACCATCCACGGGCCTTTATAGTGTCTATAGCATTTTCTAAGTTTTCCCACATACTATTCCTATTATAAATGTTAGTACTAGCATATATTGAAGACAATAACAAAATTTTACAAGTACCTCAATTGTTGCATGAATTTCTTGGTTCCTAGGGGCGAAGTTATGCACAGTAACCACTTCATGGTTACACTACCACCATACCTCCTGATTGTCCTTCTGCAGGTACTTCTATCATCTCCGTGACACCAAATTCACTTAGCATTTGAGCATGGTCTACCATCCTTGTCTCCAGTAGTGTTACCATGCATGGCATACGTGTGTCAACCATCTCCCTAAAATTCCTCCTAAAGTCATTTTTGTTTCCTCTCTTTATGTTCCAGATAATAAAGTTAGTTGGATGATTCATGGGTAGGTTTAATTTTATGTTTTCTGGGTACCCATTCTCCCTCTATAAAGACATGGATCCTTCTTAGCGAGGGGACTAGAATCATGGCTCGATTGCCCGTCGTTGGATCTTGGGGTGGCCTGATATTCATTGAGCACTTGTATAGTGCTAGTGGGAAGTTGAGCACATGCCTCTTATCTTGCATCTCCATGAAGAGATATACTTTTACCCCGTCTAGGTTTGAGAACTCCAGTATTTGTTCCAAACCTAGGTTGAGGGGTTCTCATATTTCCTCCATGGCTGCCTCTTCTTGTTCTGGTTCCTGTACCACATGTGGTTGAGGTGGTGGTGGTTGTTAATTCATTGGCGGTTGATACGTGGCTAGGATCCATAGTTTTAAGCATTATGTACCTTACATTTTGTGTGCTTTTGTGATAAAAATACACGTCATATGTGCATAATGGAGTTTATTTCATGTGTAGATGAATTGGAGATGGAAGCCGAGCTAAATGGGTGCATAAACGTTAAAAATACGCTCAAGAGTAGAAAAGGAGTGACCCAGGCCATAACCGGGCGTTTTGGCCCAAAAGCCTAGCTTAACCAGGTGTTATTCGGGCGTTACACACAAAATGCCAGCCATGCCCAGGCGTTAATGGGGCGTTAGAGCCCAAACGCCTGGCCTACCCAGGCTATAGCTGGGCGTTTGGGGCTTAACGCCTGGGGTCCCTAGTCCGGTAAATTCCGAGTTTTGAAGGTTTTAAGTGTTTCCCGAGTTGAATAGAAGTCTCCTACACGTTTAGGGTTTGTCCCAAACATATAAATAGACCCAAAACACAACTTTGAGGGGAGGATGCCATTCTTGGAGAGAAGATACACACAGGATCATTAGGAAGCAAAGGATTATCAGTTTTCTTCATCTTAATCTAGTATTTTCCATTTATGGAAAACTTATGCAATTGTTTGATTCTAGTGTGAGTGGCTAAATACCCATTGTTCTGGGGTTGTGGTTTAGCCATGAATATTGTTATTCGACATTAACTTAACCTTGATTATAGTTCGCTCAATATATGGTTGTTTCTTCAATTCTGCGTTTAATTGCTTAATTATTTTGCCAGCAATTAGGTTCTATTTACTATCTATGTTATGCTTGGGAAAGCCGTATATAGATTAGAGATAATTGAAGAGAGCGCGATGTTAACCCTTCAAGGGAGCGGATTTGTGGTTAGGATAGGAATATACCTAGTCACCATGCTTAGTTAAACATCATAATCTTAGTGCGTTCTGATAGATTAATTTCATAGGAATATAGGCGTTAATCTATTGAGAATAGGCGAGTAGTACTTCGGGAGAAGGCTACGAGAGCAATTATCGATTAATTAGCAACCATGAGTGAATTATATGAAAGGGAGAGTTAATTAGAATGCAATACGAGTGGTGAATTGATCACAACCCTGGAATATTTGTCTCTACTGAATACACACAACAATATTTTTGTCACTTGATAATTCGTTAGTTCATAGAATCATAGTATAAAGTAGTTACATTCCTGGATTTTGTTTTGGCTCGATTAAATAACAATTGGAGTGATTCAACAAGTAGTTTACGCAAGTCCCTGTGGGTTCGACATCCGATTTAACATTATATTACTTGCTACGACCACGTATAGTTGCGTGTGGGTTTTGGAACCAAGAACGAATAAGTTTTTGGCACCGTTGCCGGGGACACGAATATAAACTACTTTTTAGTTACTTGCTTTAATTGTTTATTTCATTGAGTATAATGTCACGTGATTTTTGCTCTAATCTCAAGAACTTTGAGTGAATGCATAGGGTCAGAAGCCAGGATAGACTTGACGGCTTTGACCCCGAACCTGAGAGATCATTTCACAGGAGATTGCGAGAAGCAAGAGATACAGACAATATTCAGGACTTCATCCGATTTCCTGTGAACATGGCAGAGGAACAACACATGGCTGTTCAGGAGGTGGCAATGCCTAGTATTTCTAATGTCACCTCCAGCATCGTGAAGCCCAGAATCATTGGGCACTTTGAGATGAAACAGAGCATGATCCAACTACTTTATGCAAACGGGCAGTTTTTGGGTCTTCCGCATGAGGATCCACAACAGCACATTCTGAACTTCTTGGAGATTAGTGATATTTATATCACTAACGGGGTCACGCCAGATTATGTGAGGCTCACGCTTTTCTAATTTTCTATATTGGGCGAAGCAAAGCAATGGCTGAAGGTAGAACCAACTAATTCCATCACAACATGGAACGATTTGGCGAGAAAATTTCTGGCAAGGTTCTTCCCCTCAGGAAAGACTGCAAATATCAGAAGTGAGATAGTCTCCTTTAGACAGAAAACAGGTGAATCGTTATATTCAGCGTGGGAAAGATTCAAGGGGCTACTCAGAGACTGTCCTTACCACAATCAGACAAACGAGGTGTTAGTTCACACTTTCATTGAGGGAATCCATCCACAAACAAAAATTGTGGTAGATACAGCAGCCGGAGGTCAGGTGTTGGAGAAGAATTATGATGAAATATTTGCATTACTGAATAAATTCTCCAAAAGCAATCCAGACTAGCAAGGTGAGATGGGGAGACATGTGGTTCAAAAGTCACCAGGGGTTCTTGAAATAGATGTGGTTTCAGCATTGTCAGCCCAGATTTCCACGTTGACTAACCAAGTCAATCAGATTAACCCGATCATTAACAAGCAACAATCTCAACCAGTGCAACAGATTCAGGTATTTTGTGAAGTCTATGGGGAGAGTCATTCGAGTGATTTATGCCCAGTGAATCCAGATTCTGTCTGCTTTGTGGGTAACGCAAATAGGGGACAAGCAAATCAATATGGAAACACTTATAACCCCAACTGGAGAAACCACCCAAACTTCTCTTGGGGTGGAAATCAAAGCACTCAACATATCTACAGGCATCCAGCACCTCAACAGCAGTACAAACCACCTCAGGCTGAACCATCAGCTAGCCTTGAGGAGATTATGAAGAGAATGATGAATGACCAACTTGCTTTCAATCAGAAAATAATGGCTGATCACCAAGCCCAGACTGTAGTAATGAGAAACTTAGAACGTCAAGTGGGGCAACTCGCCAGTTCTCAAAATACCTGACCAACGGGGGCTCTTCCAAGTGACACTGAAGCTAATCGTAAAGCATTTGTTAATGCTATATCATTAAGGAATGGGTAGGAATTGGAAGAATTTCAGTCCAAGAAGAGGAAGCAGGTAACTTTTGATGAGGAACCAACCACTATTGAGTCAACATCAAACAACCCGAAAGAATCAGATAATCCGGAAAAGGAGGCGGTGGCTGAGCAACCCCACTAATTGTTGCAAGGCCACCCCCTCCATTCCCTCAAAGGTTGCAAAAGGTGAAAGATAATGCCGCATACAAAAAGTTCCTTGACCTCTTGAAGCAGGTACAAATCAATATTCCACTGGTAGACATCTTGCAGGAGGTGCCCAAATATGCTAAATACATCAAGGACATTGTGGCCAATAAACGGAGGGTGACTAAGTTCGAAACCGTGGCACTCACAGAGGAAGTTAGCTCAAGAATCCAAAGCAAGCTACCTCAGAAATTAAAAGATCCGGGTAGTTTTACTATCCAAATCTCAATTGGTAAGCATGCAGTCGAGCGAGCTTTGTGCGATCTTGTGGCAAGTATTAATTTGATGCCGCTATTNTCATTATCTTGGACTATGAGCCTGATCAGGAAGTCCCATTTATTTTGGGGCGTCCATTCCTAGATACGGGCCGAGAGCTATCATCGATGTGTGTGAAGGGAAGATGACAATGCGAGTTGGTGATCGAGTGGAGGTGTTTAATGTTTATAAGGCACTAAAGTTTCCTGTCTACTATGAAGAGCTATCCATGATTACTATGGTGGAAAGCAAATCGGAGTCAATGGTTCCATACATGAGTCCCGTTGACCCTCTTGAGCAAGTGTTAGTTGGGGATGAAGAAGACTGTGAGGATGGAACAAGGGGAGACATTGAGAAGGCTTTTGAAGTATCTTGCAGTTACCTCCACGGGCTAGGAAAATTTGAAGAGTTTAACAAGCCTGTTACTCTAACCCCTCCTAAGCCATCTATTGAAGAGGCTCCAAAACTGGAACTCAAACCTCTTCCAGCACATTTATGCTATGCTTATTGGGGAACTCTGAGACATTACACGTGATCATCTCATCCAGCCTGACCAATACACAAGAACATAAATTGCTTAGGGTACTTCGTGAGCACAAAAAGGAGATTGGGTGGACCATTGAAAATATTAAAGGAATCATCCCATCATTTTGCATGCATAAAATCTTTTTGGAAGATGGACATCGCCCGAGTGTTGAGCAGCAAAGAAGGCTAAATCCCATCATGAAAGAAGTGGTGAAGAAGGAAGTAATAAAATTGCTAGATGCAGGTATCATTTTCTCTATTTCTGACAGCAACTGGGTAAGCCCGGTTCAATGTGTGCCCAAAAAGGGAGGGATGACCGTGATTGAGAATGAGAAGAATGAGCTAATTCTTACCCGCACTGTTACGGGTTGGAGAGTTTGGATTGATTATCAAAAGCTAAACAAAGAAAACCGCAAGGATCACTTTCCACTCCCATTCATTGATCAAATGCTGGACATATTAGCAGGGCATGAATATTATTGCTTTCTGGATGGGTATTCAGGTTACAATCAAATTGTCATATGCCCAGAAGATCAGGAGAAGACCACATTTACTTGCCCTTATGGCACCTTCGCCTTCAAGCGAATGCCTTTTGGTCTTTGTAATGCACCAGCCACCTTCCAGAGATGCATGATGGCTATTTTCACTGACATG
>MDKI01097522.1:0-17278 GCA_005239505.1 Nicotiana paniculata | reverse complement strand
GACACATATACAGGAGTACTCAGAGAATCACGAGGCATAACCAAATAAGGAGCAAAATAAGATAACACATAGGAAAATATGGACCCCAGATCAAATAAAACCGAAGCATCCCTGCTGCAAACTGAAACCATACCTGTGATAACTACATCGGAGGCCTCAGCCTCAGGTCTGGCTGGAATAGCATAACATCGGGGCTAGGCCCTACCCATCTGAACTACATCCCTAGAACGGCCTCCTACTGGCTGACCTCTACCCCTAGTAGCCTGGCCTCCACCTCTAACTGCCTGACCTCCACCTCTAACACCTCAACCCCCACCTCTGGCTGGCTGAACGGGTGGTGGAGCACCTGGTGCGGGAACCATAGCACGAGAACCCTGGTGCTGAGAACTGCTCGAGGGTCGAAGGCAAAATCTAGCAATGTGCCTCTGATCACCAAAATTATAACAAGCCCTCGGCTGCTGAGGCTGCTAACCCTGAAACTGACCCTGACGACCTGAGTAATCACCCTGAAAACTCTGAATCGGTAGTGCACTAATAGGAGCTGATGGTGCACTGTAGGGCAACTGATCATAATATTGCATATGAGAACCACCTCCACCTGGAGCACTGCGAGAAACCTGAAGTGCCGAATGAAACAGCCTAGGAGGATGGCCCCTACTAGAAGAATCCCTTCATCCAGATGAGGCTCCACTGAACCTACCAAAATGATGGGGTCTCTTGTCAGACCCCTGACTACCCCCCGTGCAAGAGAACCATCTCAACTCGTCTGGCCACATTGGTTGCATCCTGGAAAGAAATCACACTCCTTGTCTCCTTGGCCATCTGCAATCTAATCGACCGAGCTAGTACCTCAATAAATCTACTCACCCTCTCTCGCTCGGCGGGAAGTATCATAATAACATTTCGGGCCAAGGTAACAAATCTAGTCTCGTACTAAGTGACGGTCATAGAGCCCTGATGTAGACGCTCAAACTGCCTCTGAAGATCGTTTCTATGACTTATAAGAAGAAAAACCTCTAGAAATAGCTGAGTGAACTGGGCCCAAGTCAAGGCCGGTGATCCAACTGGTCAGGCCAAACAATAATCTCTCCACCAAGTCTTGGCGGCACCTGACAGACAAAAGGTAGCAAAGTCGACCCCATTGGTCTCCACTATCCCCATGTTCCATAGACCCTTATGGAATCTATCCAAATAGGCTTGGGGATCCTATGAAGATGCACCGCTATAAGTAGTAGGGAAAATCTTGGTGAACCTGTCAAACCTCCACAATGCACCAGCAGACATAGCTGCTCCATCACCGGTATGGGCCACAATACTCGGCTGAACTACCCTAGCTGGCTGAGCTATTGGAGTCTGAAACTGAGAAGCCAACTGCTCCAGAGTGCTAGTAGCAGGAGTCTGGGCTCCTCCCCCAGCCTGAGAGACATCTGGTGCTGCAGGAAGAAAACCTGCCTGATCGGCACTCTCCATGAGGCCCACTAGACGGACCAGAGCATCCTGGAACCTGAGCTGGCCCAACCGAGACTGTCTGGGCAGGAGCCTCATCAGCAAACTCTACCTGAGGCTCCGCCACTGGGGTTGCTGCTCTGGGCTAAGCTCTACCCCTGCCTCGGCCTCGTCCCCGGCCCCTCGTAGGAGCTGCAACTGGAGACTCGGGCAGCTGATCAGTGGATGAATAAGCATGTGTTCTCGCAATCTGCGAGAGGATAGAGTAGAAATTCAGTTGGTTTTGAGATATCAATTCACACGACAGAGAAGAATAGATGTGAAGTCATTCCTAAACTCTGTAGCCTCTAGGGGATAAGCACAGACGTCTCTGTACCGGTCCCTCAGACTCTACTAAGCTTGTCCGTGAGTTATGAGACCTAAGAAACCTAGTGCTCTGATACCAACTTGTCACGACCCGAATTTCCCACCGTCGGGACCATAATGGCGCCTAACATTGAACCCACTAGGAAAGCCAACATTTCTTATTAACTACCTTATTTCTTTATCTTCAACAGTTTTACCATATTTTATAATAAAACCTCATAATATAAAATACGATATGATATGATTTAATAGCTCGATATGATATTAATACGAAATCCAGAACCAAAGTATTACCAGAACAGGTGTCACAATCTCATGGACTGTCTATGAATACTACAAATAGGATTCTGAACAAAATATAAATACACATCTGTCTCAGAAGTAAATAAGAACAGAATATAAATGAAATAGAAGGGGACGCCAAGGCCTGCGGACGTCTGTAGAACTACCTCTGAGTCTCCGCTGGACTGAAGGCAACAACCCTGATCTACGGTCCGAAGAGTCCAGTACCGGGATCTGCACAAAAGTGCAGAGTGTAGCATCAATACAACTGATCCCATGTACTGAGTAAGTGCCGATCCTAACCTCGGTGAAGTAGTGATGAGGCTAGGACTCGACAACCAAAATCAACCTTTACAGTTTAACAGTATACGGAGAAAATAATAACAACGAGAGATAAGCAGTTGAGCATAAAGGAAAGGGTAACATGTCGAGAGGAGGAAATATCAAATAATGGAAATAATGAGATAAAGCACAAATTAGGTATCAATTTAAGCAACAGAAATAGTAATACAAAAACAATTGCACGACATCACCCTTCGTGCTTTTATTCTCGTCCTCACCATCAGAATTAATATATTCAGCACGGCATCACCTTTCGTGCTTTTACCTCACATAATCATGGAACGACATTATCCTTCATGCATTATCACTCATATCATGGCACATCATCACCCTTCGTGCTTTTACAATCACATTATCGACACGGCATCACCCTTCGTGCATTAACATTCACTCAAAATCTCACGCATGGCATCACCCTTCGTGCTTTCACACTCTTCCTCACCCAAACACATCAAATGACACTTTGCCTCATACCTCTTCATAGAGTCCCATCCAGTTGTCGTGCCTTCATTGCTCCACGTAGACTGCTGAGTCATCAAGATTTATTACACGTGTGAAGATATTTTTTACCAATACAGATAGTACCCCCAGTTACTATATATTTATCGATTAATATTTTGTAAGTGGATACTCATTTATGGCGGGAATATTTTGCCGCCGCTTCACTCGAAACATTGCATCTTTTTCTGAACGTAGGCGTCGCTCGTCCCTTCCATTTAATGCTTACCACGTGGCATTTTCGGGTTGGTTCTGTAATTGTTCAGCGCCTCTTAGGGCTTTTGGCGGTTGCATCAGTAACGAAGTGAAATCTTCAATTATGTCTTTCACATCATTGTTTTTCCCATTTTTGACGGTTGTCTTCGAATATAAATACCCCTTTTCTTTTCTTTCACGAAAAACTTCTAACTTTCAAACTTTATTTGTAAAGAATTTTTTCCTTGTCTTTTTAGATATGTCTTCTTCAAACCAATCTAAGAGAGTCATAAACGTAGATGATTTGACTCCTTCTTCTGATCCAACGCGGAGTAGGAGAGGCTGCAGGTTGAGGAGTTTAGGTTCTACTCCTTCAAGGGGTTCTTCCTCTTCTCAAATTACTTCCCTTCCTTCTTCTAGGTCCTGAAATTATCCTAGGGCTTCTAGATCTTCGTCCAAAGGTAGAGAAAATCACAAACCTTTGCGCGAACCGAGGGTCGATGAAATAGTACCTGCGGAGTTGACCTTTGCTAGGGATAGTCAGGCCCTTAGAGATCAACTCTCTTGATAGTGCTGACAAGTACCCTACCCAACTCACTTAAGGTTTAATTCCTCTTATACGCAGGGACTGTTATTGGAGTTCCGACTTTCCTGTAATCGTTCCAAACAGTAATCAAGGAATAACGTCTTACAAGATAGGGCATTCTTTTGTTTATACATATCCCTTTACATTAGGGTTCAAGCCTCCCATCGACCCAGTAATCATCGAGCTCTGTTTATTTTTCAAAATATTCTTGGGACAAGTCGGTCCTCTTGTATGGCGAGTCGTTGCATGTCTTAGATACTTGACTACCTTAGTTTCAATCCCTTTACCTTTCATCATTTTATTCAGCTCTGTTCCCCAATGTTGTTCCGTTAGGGAATTTTTACCCTGGCTGCTATAAGTAAAAGGGTATTAGTGACTCCTGAAGATGATAAGGATCATGGTTGGTTTCTTCAGTATTTTGTTGTTCCTACTGCTGGTTTAGTAGGTGAAGAGAATCTACCCTTCCCTGATAAGTGGAATCTTGTACGCGAGTACATTTTTTCTCACATTCCTTGCTTTGATTTAGATATCTTATCAATACCGTAGTTGTTTCTTCTTTTTGCAGCAATCATGGGAACCGCCGAGAATGTCTCCGGTTTTAGAGATTGGGTAGAAAAGCTTTTGTTAATCGCTCCATTGGAAGAACGTTCATAGAAGTACCTCTCTTAGAGGTTTGGTTGGAGATTTAAGACTCATGGTAAGTGAAGTTTTTGTTTGTACGTGTTTCTTCCTTTGAGCATTATTTAATCCTTTCCTTTTGATAGGGTTTCCTGCTCGTGGAGTTTCTGCATCCGTGTCTGTTCCCAAGTTATCCCTGGCTCAGGCCCAATAGATCATTTCAGGCTCTTCTTCTTCAAAGAGAAAAGCAGGTGGGTCAAGGACCTCGGAAGAAGAGGAGGAAGAAGAGGGCTCTTTAATCCATAGGTCACGCAGAAGGAAGGTGGTCTCAGACGATGAGTCTACACCTGTTATTGATCCTTCCGTACCTGAAGTTGAATTTTATGCCCTTGAGGATGCTTCTCCCTCTCCCGTGCATGATTATGTTGATCATTTATTCCGGGAAGTCTTTGGTCATGTTGTTGATGAAGCTCCCCTGGTTGTTTTCTCTCCTTCTCTTAGAGAACTCCCCTCCATTGTTCCAGTTATTTCTACTGCCCCCGTGTCTATTCCTGCTCCTGCTCCTGTTCTTGCTCCCTCTCCCGTGGCTTTTTCATCTCCTCAGACTTCCTTGCCCGTGGCTCATGCATCTATTCCTGCTTCCGCGCCTTCTGTTTCAGAAGTAGGGTCTTCCAGCAGAGAGATGAGGCAAGTGATGATAGAAGTTCCGATAGAGGGTAGCCTCTTTAAAAAGTCTGGCTAGCCTGATGTGTGGTTGAAACCGTTGATAGGTCCGACAGAGAGAGTTAAGCTGGATAGCCACAGTTCCCTTACATGGGCTAATGAGACCGTGCATACTTCTTTAAAGTTAGAATGTATTTTCTTTCATTAATTCTTGTAAGCGTACTTATCATATCTAATTGATTTCCTTTTGTAGATCAATCTTATAGGCACGGAGCTTATGAAAAGGATTTCTCATACGGAGCAACAAGTAAAGGAGTGGCATGCTGAAGCAGGTAACTGTAAAGAACAGTATGAAAGCTTAAGGCTCGACATGGAAGCCGTAGAAGAAGAAAAATGTACCTTGGAGCAGAAAGTGAGGGTCGTGATGGCAGAGTTGGCCGTGGAGAAGGCATCCTCTGATCAGGCAGGCAAGGATAAGAGCGTCCTAGAGTACTCATTTGCGGAGCAGCTGTCTCGTGCTTCTAGGTCAGGAGTTTGAAGGCCTTAATAGACCAAAAGGAGGATTATTCGGGCGAACTTGTGCAATATCTTACTCAGACCCATGAGGATCTTCGCAACTCTTTGGAGAAAGTTTAATTCCTGGAAAGGTCTTTCGCTCCTTTAAGGGCCTCTAATGATGCTGCTATGACTGAGAGGGATGAACTAAGAGCTGACGTTATGCTATGGGAGAAAGATTACGAAGCTCTTGAATATAGGGCAGTTGTCGATGTTAGTTGGGCATATATGAACTCTCGCCTCGACACATTGATTGAAATGAGCCGAGAGAGTTTTGACCTTAATGCTGAAATTGCAAAAATCAAGGATTCCATTGAGAAGGCTCCACATGGTCAGAATCTCTCTTCACCTGAAGGTGAGTCTCCTGCTTCTCAAGTCTCTTCGTCCCAAGCCGCTCCTGCTCCTTCTGCCAGTGTTTCGACCTTAATGCTGAAATTGCAAAAATCAAGGAGTCCATTGAGAAGGCTCAACAAGGTTAGAATCTCTCTTCACCTGAAGGTGAGTCTCCTGCTGCTCAAGTCTCTTCGTCCCAAGCCGCTCCTGCTCCTTCTGCCAGTGAAGTCAACCCCCCTCCTACTGAAGTTTAAGAAGTTGGTTCCTCCCCCTCTTTTTTTTTTCTTTGTCTCAATTGGTGGTTACCCCCAGTCCCATCGGGGGTAAATTTGGATCTCTTAAAGTCCCAAAATGACAATTTAGGGGCACCTTAATGCATAAAAACTCTATACGGCTAAGTATAAGTTAATACTTAGTTTTTACTTAGCCTTTTAATATATTAATGCAAGTATTACTTTTGTTTACCGTTGAGTTTCTGTTTCATTCTTTAAGTCTTTTGCATGCTTTATTTTTCGAGGTTTTAGTTTTACCTCTGAGTTTTGCATATAGAATGCTTTAGATTACTCGCACCTTTTTGTAATAGGCACGGTGTCATATAAAATGTGTGCCTTTTTTTAGTAGGCATAATTTATCAATGAGGGCCCTTCTTGATCGACACCTAATGAAGAAGACATCTCAACTTCATAAAGGTGCAATAATGCAATAGAGTGATAGGAATTTTTCACATGTTTAAGAATGTTTCTGATGAAAGTTTTTTGTTTGAACTTTCACAACATTTTACATGTGTTTGATTATCGTCTAAAAATCATGTTGCAACTGTTTTCTTTTAGCAGATTTGATATACACTTGTATTTCGTAACTATTTTTTGTATGTAACAGTTTTTTCGAGTTAATACAAGAGAGCAACTATTTTTCGTTCGTAAAATTTTTTTATTCAAGTTGGGGTTTTCACCCGTAACTGTTTTTGTTGACATCAATTTTCAATAAGCATGAGGGAAATGCTCTTACGTCCGTAATTGATTTATTTGATAACAATTTTTTGAACAAGTACAAGGATTTTGATCTTTCATCCAAAACTGTTTTATTTGATAATAGTTTTCTATATGAGTACAAAGATTTCGTAACTATTTTTAGTTACAACAATTTTGAATGAGTACAATGATGATGATCTTTTATCCATAACTGTTTTTGGTTACAACAGTCTTTCTTTTGAATAAGTACAAAGATGCACATTTCTTCCTCGTAGCTAACATTTTTCCTTTTAACCTGAACATGTTCGAAGGTTTTTTGGATTAGGCTTTGTGTTGGAGTCTTTGTCTCTTTTGATTTTTCTCGTATCACTTGACTTGTTGGGTAGATTAATCTTCAGGCTTGAGATTTGACTTTTTGATAGTCTTTTTTGCTTCATCTTTGCTTTCCATACTGTATAGTCCCCCAAGTGTCTGAGCTTTGAAGAATGAAATCTCGAGCACTTGAATATTCCTTCCTTATGGTCCTTTTCCTGAAAGGGAAAAACATACGGGACTCGAAGGTATATAGTTTTTAGATGATGACTGCTTAACCCTTTAAAACGTCCATCAGAAAGTGTAACCCTAGACCGGGAATTCAGTTACTTCCTCGTGTCTTTACAGGTCTAATACCATCATCTGGTGATGGGTTAGTTTTATGACTATCATCAAAAAAGGTTAGTAAGATTTTAAATGTTCAAAATAAAATCGAACGTGTGATACCTGACCGGGGGTACTTCTTTTCTTTAGAAGTAGTACTTCTTCAAGTGGATAGCATTCCAAATTGTTGGTAGGATTCTGCCGTCCA
This sequence comes from Nicotiana paniculata, assembly GCA_005239505.1. NCBI lineage: Eukaryota > Viridiplantae > Streptophyta > Magnoliopsida > Solanales > Solanaceae > Nicotiana > Nicotiana paniculata. The sequence goes on along the minus strand of MDKI01097522.1, from coordinate 9,579 downwards.
TAGCTTCCAACTCGTAGGCGCCCTTCCCAGCTATGCCTCGGACTTTGTAGGGTCTTTCCCAGTTTGGACTTAGCTTTCCTGCGCCTGCTTCTTTCGTTGATTGAAAGAATTTTTTGAGGACGAAGTCCCCAATCTTGAAGTATCTGGGATGAGCTTTACGGTTGTAATAACGCTCTATGATTTGGTTTTGAGCTGCCATCTGTATTAGTGCTGCTTCTCTCCGTGGTTCGAGCAGGTCCAGATTGGTCTTCAATTCGTCGTCGTTTTCTTTCTCCGTGGTTGTTGTAAACCTTATGCTTGGTTCGCCAATATCCACAGGTATTAAGGCTTCTGAGCCATAGACAAGTGCGAACTGAGTTTCTTCCGTGGCTGTTTTTGAAGTTGTTCTGTTTTCCCATAGTACCGCTAGTAACTTATCAGGCCAATTTCCTTCGGCTTTATCTAGCCGCTTCTTTAGATTGTTGATGATGACTTTATTCGTTGACTCTGCTTGACCATTAGCCACGGGGTGGTATGGCATTGAAGTGATCCGTTTGATTTGCTAGCTTTTGAAGAATTTTGTGATTTGAGAGCCTATGAATTGTGGGCCATTATCACACACGATCTCCTTTGGTATCCCAAAGCGGCATATTATGTTTCGCCATAAGAAGCTTTTAAATTCCTTTTCTCGAACCTGTATGAATGCTTCTGCCTCTACCCATTTTATAAAATAGTCGGTTAGCACGAGTAAAAATCGTACATGTACTTTAGCTGTGGGAAGAGGTCCCACTATGTCCATGCCCCATTTCATGAAGGGCCGTGGGGATATTATTGGATGCAATAATTCCGCTGGTCGATGCATGTTATTGGCAAACCTTTGGCATCTGTCGCATTTGGATATGAAGTTCTCGGCCTCTTCTTCCATCTTAGGCCAATAGTATCCTCTGATTAGGGTTTCTACCAATGATCTCGCCCCTGAGTGATTTCCACAGTGTCCTTCGTGGACTTCTTTCATCACAAACTCCGTTTGGTTAGGTCCAAGGCATTTTTCTAGGGGCCCTCCGAACATCTTACGATATAATGAGTTGCGAATGAGGCAGTACCGTGCATCTTTGCGGCGAAGTGCTTGAGCTGTTTTCTTGTCTTCGGGTACGGTGCCATTCTGCAAAAAATTTAAGATTTTGTTTCTCCAATCCCAGGTTAAATTGTTGAAAGTTACCTCATTTCTGTCCTGGTCGATCGCTGAATGGAATATATGAACGGCAATTGCATTTTCTTTGTTTGTTACTTCTGTGACTGCTGCGAGGTTAGTTAATACATCTACTTCTGCATTTTCCTCTCTAGGTATTTGTATTACCTTCCATGTTTGAATTGTCTCACGAGATCTCGTGTCTTTTCGAGATATTGTTGCATCCGAGTCTCTCGAGCGATGTAAGTCCCCTGCATCTGATTTACTACCAGTTGGGAGTCGCTTTTTATTACAATTTGCTCGATTTAAAGTTCTCGTGCGAGTTCTAGTCTTGCAATGATAGCTTCGTACTCTGCTTCATTGTTGGTTATAGGATAACATTTTATAGCCTATCGTGTCTTTTCACCCGTGGGTGACATTAAGAATATGCCTAAGCCGACACCTTTTATATTGGAAGAAAGATCAGTAAATAGGGTCCATAGACCCGGATTAGCACCCTTAAAGAGTTGTAACTCTTTTTCCACTTAAGGGACAATGCTATTACTAAAGTCAGCGACAAAATCAGCTAAGATCTGAGACTTGATTGTAGTCCTAGGCTGATATATTATTTCATGCTCACTTAATTCTATGGCCCACTTGGCTAATCTTCCTGATAGTTCTTTTTTATGCAGTATGTTTCTTAATGGATACGAGGTCACCATTGTGATTGGATGACATTGAAAGTATGGCCTTAATTTTCTAGATGCCATGATTAGAGTTAAGGCTAACTTTTCTAGATGTGGATATCTAGTTTCAGCATCTAGTAATGTCTTGCTTACATAATAAATAGGAGATTGTTTACCCTTATTCTCCCTTACCAATACTGCACTTACAGCAATTTCTGAGACGACAAGGTAGACGTACAACCTCTCTCCCTCCTTTGGCTTTGACAGCAACAGAGGTTTTGACAGATAAGCCTTTAGGTCTCTGAGAGCCTGTTGACATTCTTCAGTCCATTCGAACCGATTTTGCTTTTTGAGAACTGCAAAGAATGTAAAACTTTTCTCCGAAGATTTGGAAATAAATCTTCCTAAGGCTGCAATTCTTCTCGTTAGTATTTGAACTTCTTTTTTGTTTATAAGTACATCAGATATTTCTTCTACAGCTTTAATTTGATCAGGATTTGTCTCTATTCCCCTGTTTGATACAAGGAAACCCAAGAATTTACCTGATTCTACGCGGCATTTTTCTGGATTCAACTTCATATTATACCTGCGTAAAATGTCAAAGATAATAGAGAGGTGCTGGAAATAACCTTCCGCCCGTGATGATTTTACCAGAATGTCATCGATGTAAACTTCCATCGTTTTTCCCAGATGTTCCTGGAACATCTGGGTCACTAGCCGTTGATAGGTGGCTCCAGCATTTTTTAACCCAAAAGGTATGACTTTATAACAATAAGTCCCCGTGTTTGTAATAAAGAAGATTTTTTCCTCGTCTGAGGGATCCATTTTAATCTGACTATAACCAGAGGTACGCATCTAGAAAGCTTAACAATTCATGACGTGCAGTGGCATCAATCATTTGATCTATATGTGGTAATGGTAATGAATCTTTGGGCATGTTTTTTTTAAGTCAGTATAATCTGCGCATACTCCCATTTGCCACCTTTTTAAGTACTACCACAGTGTTAGCTAGCCAGCTAGGGTACGTTACCTTTCGTATCGAACCAATTTTCAAGAGTTTCTGTACCTCTTCGACAATCACTTGGTTCTTGAATGGTCCTTGCTTTCTTTTCTTCTGCTTAATAGGTACGAAGGATGGATCTTCATTTAGTTTATGAGTCATCACTTCTAGTGGAATACCTGTCATATCTGAGTGGGACCATGCAAAGCAATTTGCATTAGCCTTTAAATAATCAATTAACTTACCTCTCCGACCGGGGCTCAGCCTCGTGCCTATATACACTTTCTGTTCAGGTTTTTGTTCAAACAATGGAACAGCTTTGAGCTCTTCCATAGTTGTTTTGATGTGCTGGTCTTCCTCTGATTCATGAATGATGTCCGGTATGGAATATACATCCGTGTGGTCCAATGCATCTTCCGTGGTGACTTGATTCACCTTCTCGTGAGTATCTTCTTTCGTACCTGTTTCAGCAATAATACTTTCCGTACCTATTTGGGTAGTAATTTCTTTCATACCTGTTTGGGCGGCGTTACCTGCTTGGGAGATTCCCTTATCTTTTGATTCTTTCACCACTACTTTTTCGTTGTAGTGTACCACGGACTTTATATTTCACGCGGTTTGCTAATCACCTCTAATTTGCTGAATCCCCCATTCGGAGGGGAATTTAATTACCTGATGCAAGGTGGATGGTATTTCTTTCATGTCGTGGATCCATGGCCTTCCCATGATTACATTATAAGCCATGTTAATATCGATGACTTGGAACCTGGTATTTTTGATTACTCCATCAGCATAAGTGCTAAGTTCAATTTCCCCTTTTGTTATAACCGTAGAGTTATCAAACCCCGATATGTATCGTGCCTTTGGGATTACTTGATTCCCCAATAGCATTTCTTCCACGAATCTTTGCAAAATGATATTGACTGAACTACCTGGATCAATCAACACTCTTTTTACGTTAGTGTCATGAATAAGTAAGGATATTACTAGAGCATCATTGTGAGGAATCATTAACTCGCCGATATCTGCATCATCGAAGGTTATATCGTCTACTTCCAGATTTTCACGAACCTGCTTTTCATATGTAAGTGTGAACTTCGTAGCCGCTTTGCAGACCACTCCGTTTACTTCTTCACCTTCGTGTATCACGTTGACGGTTCGTTTTGGAGATGGAGGTTTTGAGGACTCCTGCCTGTTCTTCATGTATACTTGTTTACCTTTTTCACTAAACAATTTTGTTAATAGCCGTGTTTCAATAATTGTTCTACCTAACCTTGAAAAAAATTTCAATCTGCAGTTCTGTGTCCATGATTATGGAATTCACACCAGAAATATGGGTTCCTCCTATTCGGGTTTGACCTCATTTCTTTGGGCCATCGAACCTTATCACCCATATTTCTTAATACCGAAATTAGTTCGGAGGTACTTACATTGAAGGTTTGATCCCCAATTCGTGCATTACCTATAGTTCATTCATCCCGATCTATTCTGGATCTTGATGAGGATGAGCCCGCATCTCTGGTTGGTGGCCTATACTCTGACCGAGTGTTTTCGAACCTGGGATGAGTTTCTCATCCCGAAGGTCCCCTATAAGGATCGTACCTATTTTTACCTGACCTCCTGTCTGATTCAGAACGTCTAGAACCCATACGATCTTCATCTTTCAAACAAGCAATGGTATCTTCTTCTATTCGAAGTTTAGTACTGTACCTGTTATAGACATCATTCTATGTCGTAGCTGAGAATTCTCTAAGGCTTTCCTTGAGTCTTCTCGTGGCTTCAGAACTTTTCTCATTTAAATTGCTTGCAAATGCCATGGCTGCCCAATTATCAGGAACCCTTGGTAGTAGCATTCTTTCTCGTTGAAACCTGTCTACAAATTCACGAAGTAGTTATGTGTCTCCTTATTTTATTTTAAAGATGTCTTCCATCCTTTTCTCGATTTTTTGCGCACCAGAGTGTGCCTTTATGAAAGAATCGGCAAGCTCAGAAAAAGAATCAATAGAGTTTTCAGGCAGAATAGAATACCAGGTCAGCGCCCCTTTGGTAAGTGTTTCTCCAAACTTTTTAACTAGGACCGACTCAATTTCTTGTTTTGCTAAGTCATTACCCTTCACTCCGGTGGTAAAAGCAGTCACATGGTCGCGTGGGTCGACTGTCCCGTCATACATAGGAACGTCAGGCATTTTAAACTTCTTGGGAATAGGTACAGGTATTGCGCTTGGTTTTCAAGGTTGTTGAGAATATCTATCAACGTCAATGCCTTTGATAACAGGTGGTACTCCAGGAATTTGTTCGATTCGATTGTTTTGTTCCTTCACTTGTTTCTTCAAAGTTAGTAATAAAGTCTATAATTCAGAGTTATTAGACATACCTAGTCTCGCTTTGAGAGATTCATTAGAAGTATCTCCCTTTCCTGAGTTTTCCAACCCAGACTGAGAATTTTCCACGGTGATGGTATTATTGAGGGGTGGTGTCAATGGTGCAGGTGACGCTGCTGGTAATCCCCTTGCAAATTCTTGCAAAGCCTGGCTCACATACTCTGCAATAATTTGCTTTACCCGATCTTGTTCTACCGTTTGATCATTATTATCGTTGTTGTTATTGGATCTTTCTGGGCATTGTTCCCTTGAACCACGTGGGGTTCCTGAAGGTGATAGAACTGGGGTTCCATTCCTCTGTTGGTTGTTGTCGTTGGAGTTCGACACAGTTCAGAGGATATAGCTTGAAAAGCAAACAAAGATTATCAGTTTCCCGGCAACGGAACCAATTTGTTTAACCAAAGAATTAGATCCTTTGACCAAAGCTGTTTTTAGGATGAACACGGGTTTCTGATAACCAAGGCAAGACTGATTATTGTAAGTAATTAAATAAGGAAAATTCAATGAGATGCACAAAAAGTAAAGTGTATTGCAATAGTATTTCGGATGTCCCTTACAGGTTATATTTTACTCCCTTATATAGGGAATTTCCTAATATAACGTCTGCCCTTTTCAGTGATTGAGCATTAATAACTAATTATGACATTAATGTAACGTTACAATGAATAACCGTAACTGTTGCGTGAATATTGTGTAACGTATGGATCACTAATTGAAGATCTTTGAACCTACCCTTTGTTCCACCCACATACATTTTGACCGTGTTTCTTCATCTTCTCAATCAGGTTGAGACTTCCGTAGCTAATTAACCCGCGGGTGTGATTTGTCGCGCCTCTTTGCCTAACACCTCTTCATAGAGTCCGGTCCTGGCGTGTCTTCATTGCTCCATGTAGACTGCTGAGTCATCAAAATTTATTACACGTGTGAAGCTCTTTTTTACCAATACAAGAAATCCAACAAGGAAAATAATGGAGTAAACAAAATAAAACCATAACGTCCCGGCAAGGGAGCAGACAGTGAAATCAATATCTTCCCGGCAAGGGAAACAGCTAAAACCAATCTCACTTAGTACATAACTTCACATAGAAATATTCAACTGAAACCAATACTCAACATTATTCAATATCCAGGAATTTCCACCAACATGAATAGTTATAAAGTTAAACTCAAGTATTACTTAACGAAAAACAACCTAAACCACAATATTCTACTCACGGGCATGCTTGACACCAACGTATAGGTACTCGTCACCTCACCTATACGTTGAACATGATACTTACACATAGCAAATAGGACACAACATCTATTCCCTCAAGCTAAGGTTAAGCCAAACACTTACCTCGAATTCCACGACCAACTCAAGCCTCAATTACCGCTTTCCCCTTAGAATTCGCCTCCAATTCAATTTTATCTAGACATAATTAGCTTAAATAATATCAATAAATGCCAAATAATTCAACCCCAATGCTTAATTATAAATTTTTTATCATTATTCCTAAAAAGTCAAAAATTGACCCCGTGCCCGCTTGGTCAAAACTCGAGGTTCGGACAAAAACCCGATCAACCACTCACCCACGAACCCGAATATGTAATTAGTTTCCAAATCCGACCCCAAAATGAGGTCTAAATTTAATAATTCAAAAAGCCCTAACTCTACCCAAATCCCCAATTTTCTACCTTTAAAACCCTAGAATTCTTTATATAAGTTGATGAAAATCATTAGAAAGTTGTAGGAAATTAGTTAGTGGACACTTACCTATGATTTGGGAAGAAAATCTCTTGAGAAAATCGCCCTTGGTCTTCTATTTTTGTGAAGAAGTGAAAATGAAATCGGATAAAGCTCTAACTTAAACACACTTCCTGACCCCCGCACTTGCGGTGCGCACAGGTGCGGAAAAATTGTCCACCTGCGAAAATGGGCAAGGCCACGGAGGGCCGCACCTGCAGAGGTGTATCCGCTTCTGCAGAATCCTTGTCGCACCTGCGGAAAGGGGGCAGGCTGGGCTGGACCGCACCTGCGGCTGAAGGTCTGCACCTGTGGCCTTGCACCTGCGGCCCTAGACTCGCAGGTGCGGGCACACCAAAAATGGTGCACCAGCAGTGATTTTCCAATTCTAAACATCCCGGAACCTAACCGAAACTCACCCGAGCCCTTGGGGCTCCAAACCAAACATGCACAAAACCTTAAGAACATCCTGCGGACTTACTCGTGCGATAAAATCGGCAAAATAACATCTTAAACATTCTAATTTAGCATAGAATTCAAAGAAAAATCTCAAAACTTTCAATGTTTCAAATTTCATAACTACGGATTCGAATCACGTCAAACGACCTCCGTTTCTTACCAAATTTTACAGGCATCACTTAAATACTATATTAAACCTGTACCAGGCTCCGAAACCAAAATACGGGCCCGATACCATCAATTTCAAATATATTCAAATTTCCAAAGACTCTTATAATTTCAGTAAAACAATTTCTTTCAAAAATTCATTTCTCGGGCTCGGGACCTCGGAATTCAGTTCTTGGCACACGTCCAAGTCTCATAATTTCCTACGATCCCTCCGGGGCCGTCAAATCACAGGTCCGGATCCGTTTACTAAAAATATTAACCGAAGTCAACTTAAATTACCTATTAAAGGCAAAATTAGCATTTTTCTCAGTTTTTCACATAAAAGCCTCCCGGATATACGTTCGGGCTGCGCACACAAAAAGAGGTGAGATAAAAGGAGATTTTCAAGGCCTCGGAACACAGTTTTGACTTATAAAATGAGATATGACTTTTTGGGTCATCACACTCTCTCTCCCTATTAGACCTAAGTCTCTTGATTTTCCTTTCTGGTTGGCTTTCTACTTTGCTTTGTATTTTAAAAATATGCTTTCAACCTCATCCTTAGACTTAAGAATATATACCTTAGTGTATCTCAAAATGTCTTCTACAAAAGTGATGTAGTATTTCTTTCCACCTTTATTATTAGTGTTCTTGAAATGAGCTAAGTCTGAATGCACTAGTTCAAGCAATTCTGTCTTTTTACTAGTTATATTTTTAATTTTATTTTGGTATATTTTGCTTCTATAAATATAGGACACTTAGAAAAATTATCAACATTGACCATAGGAATTCCTTTCATTTTTCTAAGTCTTTTTATAGAAGCAATATTAATATTACCTAGCCTATCATGCCACAAATCAATAGAATCAACAATATAAGTAGAATTAAAAGTACCTGCATTACTAGTAATCTCTTGAACAATGTTAAGTAAAAATAAATCTCCATTGAGGTAACCCTTCCCAACAAAGTCTCCTCCACGAGAAATAACAATTTTATCATATTCAAAAATAAGTTTAAGGCTTGTTTTGTTGAGAAGTGCACCAGAGACTAAGTTTCTATGAATGGAGGGAACGTACATAACATTGTTCAAGGCTAAAGTTTTTCCAGAAGTTAACTTAAGAAGTATTTTTCCTTTTCTCATAACTCCAGTCGTAATGGAGGTACCCATGTAGACACACTCGCCATTAGTAGACTCCTCAAAGTCATGGAATAATTCCTTGTTGGCGCAGAGGTGCCTTGAAGCACATGTGTCTAATATATAATCAGTCTTGTTAGCCACCATATTTGCCTCAACGTTCACATCAAAAATCACATTACCACTTTCAATAAAGTTAGCTTGGGATGGAGCTTTTCCTCCATGCTTCGAGCTTTGTCCTTGTCTTTGGTTGCACTAGAAAGTCTTGTGACCAATATTTTCACAGGTATAACAAGGTCTTTTCGACTTTTGGTGGCCCTCCGATTGATTGAAGTAATTCTACTTCTTCATATATTCTTTCTTCTGGCCTTTGTTATGTTTGCTTTTAAACTTGTCTTTCAGAAAGTACTACTAGCATATTACACAAGGTTAGCTTTAGAAGAATTAAGAGAGAGAGAGAGATTTCATCTTATCCTTAAGGCGTTCTACCTCTTCATCTTTGAGACGCTTTGTATAACGATCTGACCGGTCATTTTGAGCATTTGCATTGTGCTCGGTAGTTTGAGGGAACAAGTATCTCTGTATGACATATTATGACTTGTGTGAATCATTGGTTTTGGTTTTCAGGTTGTTCGAAATCGATTTGGAAGAATGAACGTCATGATTGAAGCATTAAGTTGGAAGAGTTGACCAAGTTGGACTTTTTAGCATTTGGTCAAATGGATTGATTCAAAATCTTAACTTGACTGAAATTTCACAAGAAAGCCATTGGAGGAACCAAAAGCTAGTTTTGGGATCGTTTGGCATACGAAACGAGGCAGAATAGTTGTGCAACAATATTTAATATCGAGGGTTTGTTCATTTGGTCATATTTTGAGTTGGGGAGCTCGGATTTGGG
>ML336483.1:0-58999 GCA_005239505.1 Nicotiana paniculata | reverse complement strand
CCGGATTATATTTGCAACGCCCGCTTAGTCTTTTATTAGACATAGTTGAGCGTGATCAACCACTAAGTTCGACACCTCTTGTTATAACGTAATGTCGTACAGACTAAAAAATACCGGTGCCACTTATCAACACCTAGTAAACAGGATGTTCGAAGAACAAATAGGAAAATCAATGGAGGTTTATATTTATGACATGTTAGTTAAGTCCAAGCGAGCAGAGGACCATTTGAAAAATTTTTAGGAAACCTTCGATATACTGATACAATATGAAGCTAAACCCGGAGAAATGTGTGTTCGGGGTCAGATCTGGAAAGTTACTTGGATTCATGGTGTCTAATCGAGGGATCGAGATCAATCCCAACAAAATTAAAGATATAAAAGATATCACCGTGGTGGATAATGTTAAGGCTATTACAGGCTAACCGATCGCATAGCCGCCTTGGATCGATTCATATCGAGATCCTCCGATAGGAATAATTGGTTCTACTCCTTATTGAAGAAAAAGAATAACTTTTCATAGACCCCGGAATGCCAACAGGTTTTAGAAGAACTCAGAGAATACCTCTCGAGTCCGCCATTGCTCCATACTCCAAAACTAGACGAGCAGTTATACCTGTACTTAGTGATATTCGAGATAGAGGTAAACGGAGTCTTATTCTGGGAAGAAGACGATACACAATATCTTATCTATAGTATAACCCTAGGCGAGGATGAAAGAAGGTACCCTCACCTAGAAAAATTGGCGTTGGCTTTGCTAAACGCCTCTAGAAAGTTGAAGCCATACTTTCAGTGTCATCCCATATGCGTTGTAACTTCTTACCTGTTAAGAAATAATAATGCACAAGCCCGAGCTCTCGGGACGATTGGCCAAATGGGCCGTAGAAATTAGCGGGTACAATATCAAATATCTCCCCTGAACGGTCACCAAATCTCAAATTTTGGCAGATTTCGTGGCTGACTTCACGTCGAACTTAATACCCGAAGTCGAAAAGGAATTGTTGATCACCTCGGGGACTTTCTTGGGAATCTGGACCCTCTTTACGGATGATGCCTTGAATACAAAGGGGTCTGGACTCGGCATCATACTGAACCGCCTATAGGTAACGTAGTTAGACAGTCCATTAGAACTATTAAATTGACTACCAATGAAGCCGAGTATGAAGCCATGATTGCAGGTACCGAACTGGCTAAAGGCCTAGGGGCCGAAGTATTCGAAGCTAAGTGCGACTCCCTCCTTGTGGTAAATCAAGTCAATGGGACATTCGAAATAAAGGAAGAACGAATGCAGAGATACTTGGACAAATTACAGGTAACGCTACATCATTTCAAGGAATATGCCCTATAACACGTATCCCGTGATCAAAATAGTGAAGCCGATGCTCTGGCTAATTTGGGGTCATCATTTGATGACGATGAATTCAGCTCAGGAACGGTTATTCAACTCATTAAATCGGTAGTGGAGGAAGGCCATGCTAGGATAAACTCAAAAAGTTTGACTTTGGACTGGAGAAACAAGTATATATAAGACCATGAAGTTGCCATCAGATCCTAAAGAATCAAGGGATCTGCGTATGAAGGCGGCTAGGTTTAGCTTGTCGGAAGGTACTTTGAACAGAAGAACGTTTGATGGCCCCCTCGCCGTATGCTTGGGTCCAGCAGACACCAAATACATTCTGAGAGAAGTTCACAAGAGCACCTACAGAAACCATTCGGAGACAGAGTCTTTGGTTTGGAAGATGATCAAGGCCGACTATTACTGGACCGAAATGGAAAAAGATGCAAAGGACTTTATATGAAGATGTGACGGTTGTCAGAGACATGCACTGATGATTCATCAGCCCGGAGATCTACGACACTCGATCTTGTCACCTTGGCCATTCATAAAACAGGGAATGGACATTGTCGGTCCCCTGCCATGAGCACCCGATAAGGCTAAATTTATACTATTTATGACTGACTATTTTTCTAAATAGGTTGAAGCTCAGTCAATCGAGAAAGTCCGAGAAAAAGAAGTTATTGATTGTCTAGGCAAGCTCCTTAATCTTAAGCTCTAGTTGATTGGCTTCAGCACGATATTGGAGGAAACTCTCGTGATGGAATACTAAGGCCTGCAAAAGGGCAAAGGAAATGTGAGGAACGTCAAACACAGATAACTATGCGTAGATAGAAGGGGCAATGCCTTACTCGGTTCATCGCCTATAGTGCCTAATTTAAAAGGCATGGCACGTTTACCGGATTCATTTTCTTCTGGTCCTCCTCGGTCACCAGGCACCATAGATAGCTAGCTACGCGTACAGGAGCAGAAAAAACCTGGGCATCCTCCAGGACGGTCAGTACAATCGACCTCTTACGGCCGGGGTCTGCACTCGGAGCAGGGGACTGATTGACTAATTTTGGGCTCGAGCTCAGCTCGCCTTCCTTCGGTGAGGTATCTTTCTTCGGAACCTCTAGGTCACCCAGACAGGAGAAGACTTCCAAAGTGGACAAATTCCCTCCATCAAATAAGGAGCGAAGGGGATGTTCTACACCATGACCCCCTCGTTGGATTTATCCTTCCTCGCTTGGGCCTCCTCGAGCATAGACTCAGTGTAGGAGGGCATCTCCGAGATCTCAATCATGGCGGGCACCTCATTTGGTGTAAAACCGGCATCCTGGGAAGTTTCACCCCAGGTGGCCATGTCTACTTTTTGAGTTAGAAGGGGGCCGATCTCACGGGTCTCCCCTCATATGCATCCCAATATCCGAGATAGGTCGTCCCGTGGGTCACGAAAATAGACTCTTCCTCCGGCTCGTCCCCGAGCTAAAGAAGGGAATCAGAGGCTGGCACCCGGGAACTAGAGCCCATCTTGGGCTTGCGGAGCACCCACTTTTTCTCTTTCTTTGCCTCGGAGCTCGGGGAGCCCGAGGGTTTTCTTTTCCTCTTATTTTTTACCTCCACGACAGCAACAGAGGGATCAACGGGTGGGGGCACATCCTCATCCCCTTCCAAGGGCCTATGTTCGGTGGTCTTAGGCAAACCTGCAATAAAAAAGAAGAAATATTAATACAATAGAAGGTGAAAACATAATGTTGGCTACTCGGAATGAGGCCTTACCATGAGAACATGCCTCCCATCTACCCTTCAAGAGTCCACGGTGCGATCGAAGTAGGACATCTGAGCATAGATGCCCTCTATCCACTCCTTTAACCGAGGATTACATTAGAAAATCCAGTGACAGCCGCACATCCATAAACATAGATGAGATCATAGAAATGAAAGAAGGAGAAATTTTGAGGTTGAAAGAAAGAGTTGTACGTACGAGAAACATTCCATTTCTCAGGAAATGACATGTATCCCGAGGGGATCAAATCTTTGGCTTTCACTCAGAAAAAGCGTTCTTGCCAGCCCCGATCTCGGTCTTCATCGATGTTGGAGAAGGGATCCTTGCTGGGCCGACGTGTGAGCTTGATCAGCCCCCATCAGAACATCCGGGGAGTATATAATCGAAGCAGATGGTCAATCATGAATAGAGGAGATTCGTTCTTGTTGACGAAGTAACGGAGGAGGGTCACGATGCTCAATAATGATGGGTGAATTTGCCCGAGACATACCTCGTACCTCTTGCAAAATTCTGGAATGATCGTAGCCCCGGGCCCAATGTGAAGGGATAAGTGTAAACACTTAGTACCCCTCCACAAGGGTAGTAACAGAGTCCTCGGGCTCGGGGACTACAACAATTTTCCCTTCCCAATTGTAGTCCTTATGAATTATGGGAAGAACGTCTTCAATCGTAGAACATATATATCTCGAGACTCCTTCGCCCTGGTCCTGTTTGTGTGAAGGATTCTCGACTTTGAAGTCATCTGGATTGAGCATCCCTCGGGAATGAACGCCGACAAGTGAGGCTCGATGGCCAGTTCGTTAGCAGCCACAACGTGGGATGTCGTTTCGAGGGCCACTACCTCGGGGGCAATCTTTTCAGTACCAGCAGCTGGTTGAGAAAACTAAGGGGCAACTTGTTGAGGAACGATTGTTGATGTTTTTTCCATTGTCATATGAGAAAGTGTTTGAAGTTTTGAAAATAAACACGAAGTTTTGAAAAAGGGGGGTTTTAAATGAAGAACAGGGGTATGAAGATTTGAAGGAATTTCAGGAAAAGATTTGGAAATTGCTATGAAGATTGAAGAACAAGGAAGAAGATATGAAGATTTGAAGAAGGTTTTGATAATGGTTGGAAGGCTCGAAGAAAGGAAAAGGAAGAAGGATTTATAAATAAAAAACCAAGGCTTTTCATTCAGAGGCAACGTGCCGGTGAGAAACACATGTCCGAAGCCAGAACGATGTGATTGATGGAACGTTTCTGCTACCCGTCGTAACGTACGAAGGAAGGAACCAGAGTCATCTGTAGTTTCCCATCGTTTCGGCAAGCCTACTCTCTTAGAAATGAAAGGACTATCTGTATATGGGTAAAATCGAGCCCACTGCATGACTCGACTTCCCGGTGAGCCAAACGAAGCATGAACGTGACCTTGGTGTATCAAAATCAAAGTGAAGAGCCCCTCATATTGGGGCTGGGGCAAAAAACCTACCCTCGGGGATATTGGGGTTCGATTTAAGGATCGAGGCTTCGAAGAGCATTACCAAATGTATGTGCATGACTAAAAAAGGGACGTGATGTCTGTGTTTTACCTAATATCACGGCATGAATCTCGGTTCATATCGGCTGAAAATTAGTGATTAGCAAAATGGAAGATTTTTACCTTTTTTAGAATTTTACTTAGGGTTAAACTCCCCTACTATAAAAAAGGGAGTCTGACTATTCATTAGACCCTTTTTTTAACACGCACATTAAATCAATACACTATTCTTTTTTCTTACTTTTTTTCATCAATTTCTCTATTAGTGTGAGCCTGGGACCGAAGGCAGAACACTTCATTAAGCTATTATCGAGTCGGGGATTACTCCCGCTATTGGTTTGGACATTTATTACGTCGTTTATTTATATAATCTAACAATATTAGTTGTTTGTATTGAATTAATTCATATATTCCTAAAACCACTTATGAATTCAACTGTTATCCATTTTTATGGTAAACGGTATTGATGTCTATGGGATGAACTTGTTTGTGATTTGAGGTAAACTTTCTATTTTTTAGGCCGTTCTTGAAATTATGTAAAAGTAATAGACAATTGCAAAAAGATTGTCAGTTGCAATTTTTGTATACAATATCTCATATACGATTTAAAAAAAATTAGTTAAACATTCTAACTGTTGGCCCAAGAGAAGGATAGTTTTGAAGATTGACAAAGGAAGCTCAGGCATGAACCAGGTCCATCCCTTGTGTACATAGCACGAGCAGATTCAAGCATGTGGGATGCACGTGCAGGAGATAAAATTAACTTGGAATAATTGATATCTCCTGATCGAAATGGTTGCATAATTGATAAGGAGAAGGACTCCTTACTCGATGAGAACATTATCCAAGATAAGGAAGAAGTTAGAAGTTGAGATCAACTAGAACTCTTCCACCAAGGAAGAGTACATTAGAACTATAGTTATTTCTTCATCTACTAACTCTATATTTGCAGGATGTTCTCATTCTACAGGTACGAACAAACACAGAAGTTAAACAGGAATTGAGAGCAAAATAGCAAGGCATTTTTCAAGCAATTCGTGTATGATTCTAGTGTGCAAACTTGAAGCTACTTGAACCAGATAGAAGAACCAATTCCAAGTGTCTGTCTTTTATTCTAGTTCAATTGTAGTAGGTGTTTTCATATTGTACCTTTCAGCTTTATCTAGAGGCATTCGTAATAGGTACTCAAAGTATTCAAGTTAGAGTTAACTTGAAGTTGTCGCACCAGGTAGAGGCTGTTTGCTACAAGGGATTAGAGTTAATCCTACGTTTACAAAAATATTTTTGTAAATGCAGTTTTGGCTCAGTGATTTAGTGAAGAGTTTGGGAAAATCCTACTGGGAAGTAGGTCGTGATTTTTTCACCTTTTGAGCCAGGTATTTTCCACGTAAAACACTTGTGCTCTTTACTTTCCGCAATTACTATTTCAGCAATAGTAGGTTAAGGAACACTTAGAAGAACCAGGTCATTCCATAATCAGTGTAAGCAAAAAATTGGACACCACACAAATTACCCCTCCCCTTTTGTGTGGTATTGAAGTATAAAACATCAATTGGTATCAGATCGAGTTATCCTTAAAGAGGATAACACCTTAGGAGAAGATCAAGATGAGTGTACCACCTGAAAATTGGGAAGGACAATCAACTGCTAGGCCATCACTCTTCAATGACCACTACTACTCCTGGTGGAAAAACAGAATGAGAGACCACATCATAGGAGAGGATTATGATCTTTGGGAAATTGTCATTGATGGTCCCCGGGCTACAATGAAGAAGAATGTTGAGGCAGTAGATGTGCCAAAGACAAGAGCTGACTGCACTACTGAGGACTTGAGGAAATCGGAGAAGAATGATGAGGCCAAGAAATGGCTTGTGTGGGGACTTGGTCCAGACGAGTACAACAGAATCAAAGTTGTACTACTGTTAAGGAAATTTGGGACACTTTGCAAGTGTCTCATGAAGGAACACCTCAAGTGAAGAGGTCCATAGGAACTCTACTATATTCTCAATATGAGAATTTCACTATGAAGGAAGGGGAAACCATCCAAGAGATGTATACAAAGTTCACCACATTGACAAATGAACTTAAATCTCTTGGAAGGATTATTCTTGAAGAAGACAAAGTTGAGAAGATTCTGACAAGGATTTTGCCAGTCTCTTGGGAAAGCAAAATCACTGCCATTCAAGAATCAAAGAACATTGCAACTCTTAAGTTGAATGAGCTGATTGGAAATCTCACTGCTTATGAAATTAAAAGGCAAACCATGAATAGGGATATACCCAAGAAGGAAATGAGTCTAGCACTCAGAATCACTGAAGGTTCTGATCAAGAGGAAGATGAGTTGACTATGATCACAAAGGACTTCAAGAAGTATCTAATGAGAGGAAAGGGTTCTTTAAGAAGTGGAAACTAAAGCAAACCAAGGGTTCTTGAGAAACAGACCAACGAGGATTGCTACAAGTGTGGGAAGACTGATCATCACATAAAGAACTACACTCAATGGGAAATTGAATGGAAGAAGGGAAAAGCTGAACGTAGAAACAGGAAGAAGGAACACGTTCATCCCAAAAAAAAGGACCAACAAAGGCTATGGTTGCAGTTGGGGAGAAAGTTCAGATGAGGACTTAGATGATGAAGATGAATATGAACAAACACTTATGGAAATTGGAGAATCTAACGAGAAATCTAAGGTAAGTATTATTCATCTCAAAGACAAGATTAAGTTTTTTGTCTAAAGAAAGACTATCTGAGTTACCTCTAAATTTCATTGATGAAACTGAGGATATAAACAATGAAAAGGAACAACTGTCTAAAGAATGTGTGGTTTTAAAATCAAAGTGTAAGAACCTGGAACTCATAATTAGTGAGACTGCAAGTGAGAATACTGCACTAAAGAACTAGGTTCATGCATTTGAAGCAAATGTCCTAGAACTAAAATCTCAAAACCTAAAACTGAAATTAGTAAAAAGTAAGAAAACAACTGATTGCACACAACTCACTCTAGAAGATAATATAGGTAACCTGAAAGGATGAGCACGTAAGAGTCTTGACGGAGGATCTAGGCAAAGTCAAGCATGAACTAGACAGAACCTGTAAATGGAACAGATCTTCCGATGCTCTTTCATGGCTACAAGAACATTATAGTAGCAATAGAAGAGGACTTGGCTTTGGGAATCAGCAACCTAAATGGGATCCCAAAAGCAAGTACCTTACACTTCTTGAGAACAAGATTTGTACTCACTGTGGTAAAACAATTCACTATAAAATTGAATGTAATGCAAAAGAAAAGGCAATCCAAAAGAACATTTTTTTGTTCAAAGGAAGAATTGGCTACCAAGTTGGGATAAAAAGAATTTAATTCATCCTTTTGCCTATAGAAAGGGAACAAAAGTAGTTTGGATTCCTAAGACTAACCCCTGATTTCTTTTTGTAGGTTCAGTGAAGGGGAGCAGCCAAATACGGCACATAGATAATGGCTGCTAAGCACTTGACAGGAAGCAAGGACTAGTTCCTTTCAGTTGAGGACCTCAAAAGAGGTAATGTCTCCTTTGGAAATGGGAGGAAAGGTGAGATAATTGGGGTTGGTAAGGTAGATAAGACTGACTCTCACTCTATTGAGAATGTCTACTTGATAGACGACTTAAAATACAGTCTAATTAGTGTATCACAACTGTGTGATAGAGGTAACTTGGTAGCATTCACCTCTATTAAATGTTTTGTGATTAATCTTACCACTGACAAGATTGTTTTGCAGGTAAAAAGACTAAAAAATATATACATTGTAGATCTATCCACACTTTCAGAAAATGAACTCACTTGCTTAAGTGTGTTGGACCACGATCCCCTCCTTTGGCATAAGAGACTTGGACATGCAAGTCTGAGTCAACTCAACAAATTAGTCTCCAAGGACATGGTGGTAGGACTGCCTAACATTAAGTTCAAGAAAGACAAAGTTTGTGAGGTTTGTGCACGGGGGAAGTAGGTAATTGATCGATGGAATAGACAAAGTTTCTAAGTACCGCTAGAACGATGGAATTGATCTATATGGATCTTTGTGGTCCACTGAGAATATTAAGTAGAGGTGGTAAAAGATATGTGATGATGCTTGTTGATGATAACTCTAGTTTTACTTGGAAATTGTTTTTAACATCTAAAGATGAAGCATTTGACATGTTCACTTCTTTTGTTAGAAAAACTCATAAACAACTAGGTAATCAACTTGCATCAATTAGGTCTGACCATGGCACTGAATTTGAAAATGATAAATTTGTGAATTTTGTGATGAGCATGAAATATATCACAAATTTTCATCTCCTAGGACTCCACAACAAAATGGAGTAGTTGAAAGAAAGAATAGTACACTTGAAGATATGGCTAGGACTATGCTTCATTCTAGTAAACTGCCTCATAGCTTCTGGGCAGAAGTTGTAAATACTGCATGCTATATCATAAATAGGTACATGACTAAACCTCTTGTAGAGAAGACTCCATATGAGTTACTTAAAGGGAGAAAACCAAATATATTCCATATTAGGTCATTTGGATGCAAGTGCTTTGTGCACAACAATGGTAAAAACTCTCTAGGAAAGTTTGATCCCAGAAGTAATGAGGGAGTATTCTTGGGATATTCTTCACATAGTAAAGCTTATAAGGTATATAACAAAAGAACAATGTGTGTTGAAGAAAGTATTCATGTGGTTTTTGATGAAACTAACATCCTTTCTGAGAGACAGGAACATGATGATGAAGCAATTGGGCTAGTAATAAACTTGAATGAAACCATAGCCCAGACTGAAGTTGTACTGGAAGAAGGAACAGGTGATGGAACAGATTCATCCACCCAGAGCAACATGACAGGGGGAATAGAACAAAGAGGAAATGGTCCTTAAACCTCAATGGAACCTGTCCACGAACCTGTTCCACAACAACAAAACACTGAAGGAACATCAAGGGGAAACCAATTGGTTGTGAGACCTTAAAAATATCAAAGTTCTCATCACATTGAGGACATCATTACTAATCCAACCTCTGGAATCAAAACCAAATATTAATTAAAGAATCTTTGTGCTTTTGATGCTTTCTTATCTCTTATTGCACCTAAAAATGTTGTTGAGGCTTTGTAGGATGCAGACTGGGTAAATGCAATGCAAGATGAACTCAACCAATTTGAAAGGAGTCAAGTTTGGAATCTGGTAGCAGACCCTTGGACATATCAGTAATTGGCACAAAGTGAATCTTCAGAAACAAACTTGATGAATATGGATCAGTTACAAGGAACAAGGCAAGATTGGTGGTTCAAGGATATAGTTAGGAGGATGGCATAGACTATGATGAAACGTTTTATCCCGTTGAAAGGATGGAAGAAATAAGACTCCTCATAGCCTTTGCTGCTTACATGGAATTCACCCTTCACCAGATGCATGTCATGAGTGACTTCCTCAATGTCTATCTAAAGGAAGAAATGTTTGTCAACCTCCAGGGTTTGAAAACAAGGAAAATTCTGATCAAGTGTACAAACTTGACAAAGCACTTTATGAACTCAAGCAGGCTCCAAGAGCATGGTATGAAAGACTATCAAAATATTTGCTTGAGCATGACTACAAGAAAGGTAAATTTGACAATACTTTATTCTTAAAAGAAAAAGGTAAAGATCTCTTGGTAGTTCAGATATATGTTGATGATATAATCTTTGGAGGAACTACTAATAAGCTAAGTAAATAATTTGTTAAACTAATGGGGGGTGAATTTGAAATGAGCATGATGAGTGAGCTTAAATTCTTTTTGGGCTTGCAAGTCACCACATATTAGAATGCTATCCTAAAAATAAAAATAATTTTTTATAAATTAGGAGAGCTCAATAATATGATATCTATTCTAAGTATTAGGTTTAAAATAAGTAAGGTTATTTTGACATATACCATATTTTGCTAAGGGTAGTTTTGGTAAGAAGAAAAGTCAAAACTTCTTCTACTTCTACGGAGAAGCTAGCTACTTCAGTAAGAAGAAAAGTCAAAACTGCTTTGGGGTAGGGAGAAGCTTGGCCAAACAGGTTATTATAGTACTTTTTTTTTAAAGCAAATATACCTCTAGGCTGATTGCCTAGTGGTATTTTTTATTAAAATAATCAAAAAAAAATAACATGTGTCTAGAGGTCTTACAAAATGTAAGTGCATAAAAAATGAAAGTACATGGAACCTAATATCAAAGACTTGTGTGACACAATCCTTTAATGGTACAAAAAGTTCTAGTAACCATATATCTTGAATCAATCTAACTAACTTCAACTTGCAACACCTTTTTGAAAGGACTACATACACTATGTTTGAATCTGGGTAGTTGCACTTGGTGTCTTGGTCAACTGAACTTGAACTTGGCTGCTTGTTTCCCAATTTGCACGAAATGCATTCTAAGAAACATGTCCACTTCTTGGCAGTAAGGACTTTGTTGTGAGTTTGTCGCCTAGTTGCGTGTCATACCTGGACAATCTTGTATCAAACCTATTATATGTAGGTTCCTTATGTGTAGTAATATAAAATGTGCATGGGATATCCTCCAATACTCACTGAAATTGCCTGCCCAAAGCTAAAAAACCGCTTGGCCAAGCTTACCTAATGTAGGCAGTAGACAATCCTTGCGCATAAAACTGAGTCTTGAGACTTGATGGACTATATGTTTCTTAACTTGTGTGATCCTCAAGAATTTATAGATTCAAAGGGATATGCATTTCATAGAGTAATTCTTCCCGGTTCCTCCACACTGGACATGGTAATGGATCATGTAGCATAGACCTAATGTGGGCAGTAGACGATCCTTGTGCGTAGCATTGGCTCTTGAGACTTGATGGACTGTGTGTTTCTTACCTTTTGTGATCCTCAAGAAGTGATATATGCAAAGGGATATGAATTTGATAGAGTAATTCTTCCCAGTTCCTCCACACTGGACATGGTAATGGATCATGTAGCATAGGTTTGTGTGCAACCTTGTCTTTGCATTTTTGAGAGAAAAATCGAGCTGACCTATGTAGTGGTTACACCTATAGGATTTGAGTATCAAATATACTAATACCACCTTAATAGTTTTGGCCAAAACATAGAGCCAAGCCCTTCCAAGGTACCTGCAAAATTAACAAACATGTTAGAGAAGAAAATCCGTCCTCCTCTCCTCCCTATGGATTTGAGTTGGAAAGGTCTTGTTTTCTCCTTCCCCTATCATTTTCTTCATTCCTCCATAATACTTTCTCCTCCTCCTCTTCTTTATTATGATCTCCCCTTCACTCTCTATATCAGTTAGTTCCTTCATCAATTAGTATTTGGCTTGGCAACTCTTACCCTCATGTAGGGTTTTGATGTTTGTCATTGTTCTGTATCTTCCTCCCTTGTATGTCTAGTTTCCAAAATGAGTGTATCTGTTATATTTGTTGTTGTTCCAAGGTTAAGTTAGCTAGATGATCAGCTAAATTGTTGCCTTCCCTCAGTACATGAGCTAGCTGGAATACACCCCTAGACAATAATGATTTGATTTCATCTATCTGGTTGGTTATGCTCCAAGGTGGTTTCCAAATATCATCCAGTACATTTTTCATAAGAATAGAATCAGTTTCAATTATGCATGGAGGGAATGGCATTTGAATAATGTACCTTAGGGCCTCTAGAATTTCTTGTACCTCAGCTCTATTGTTTGTTACTTCCTCTACTGCATCTGCCTGGGCATAGATGAGGTCCCATGTTTCATCCCTTATACAAAAACCATATGAAGCTCCTCCATTGTCTTCTCTACCAGCCCCATCCATATTGTATTGTATCCAACCCACATGTAGTAATTTCCACATAACCTTTGTAGCTTTGGAACATGATGGGCTAACTTCTCATGTAGGTTTGGACAATTTGCTGTGACACCCTTGATGCCTGGTCTCCTCACTTTCAACATCATTTGAATGGATTTTGAAATCTGATAAATAAGCCTATTAATAGATACAGTTTTCCCATGCTTTCCAGAGTTCATCTTCTTCCACAAGTGCCAAAGAATCAAGCTTGGCATTGCTTGATATACTACCTTCAAATTTGTATTTCCTGCTTTATTCCACCACTCATTTATCAATTGTACCAACTGCTTCCCTTGTGTTTTTATCCCAACAGGTGCACCAAATTAATTCCACACAAACCTAGCAGCTGGAGATGTCAATAAGACATGGGGTAATGTTTCTTCTTTAGGGAGCCTACAACACTAACATCTTGAAGTTCTCATGTACCCCAGCCTTTGGAACCAATTATTCAAAAGAAGCTTTTCTTTCCATAACCTCCACATGAAGAATCTAACTTTGAAAGGTAGTCCCTTCACCCAAAAAGAACTTGTATAGCGTGCTATCCTCATCTCTTCTCTTCCTTATGTATTTCCAAGCAAATTTCACTCTAAATTGGCCATTCGTTTCTAGCTTCCAACAGGGCTTATCCTTCATTGAGTGATGTGTAGGAGGTGTGATAGTCTCTAAGATATGGTCAGGTAACTCCTCAAGAAATAGCTCCCTCAACAACACTTCATTCCATGTCCCATTCTCCACCACTTCATCTGCATGTTTTATGGATTCATCACACCAATGATATGG
Source organism: Nicotiana paniculata (assembly GCA_005239505.1). Lineage (NCBI taxonomy): Eukaryota > Viridiplantae > Streptophyta > Magnoliopsida > Solanales > Solanaceae > Nicotiana > Nicotiana paniculata. The sequence goes on along the minus strand of ML336483.1, from coordinate 45,780 downwards.
ACCTGAAGCATGGTCAAGAGCTCCAAGTCCAGTCCAATTATCGTACCAAAAGTAAGAGCTTCCATTCTTTAGTTTCCACCACACTTGATGTTCCACCTCTCTCATTTGTAGCATTTTCGTCCAAACCTGGGATCCATTTATCCAAGGAACTAACACCTCATTAATATTCTTGCAATATTTGTTCCTCATGAAAGTAGACATAGTGTATCTTTTTTTTCTGTAGTTCCACCACAACTTAGCAAACAGTGCCTTGGCCACATCATGTAAGTATTTGAAACCAAGACCTGCTTCATTTTTAGGCAGGCACAAATTTTCCCATGAAGCCCAATGTCTAGCCTTGATTGCCTGAATTGCTCCAGAAGAACCTAGCAACTATCTAGTGCAAATGATTGATCATATATGCTGGTGGGTTCACAACTGATAATAGATGAATTGGCACACTCTCAAGCACATGTGAAATAACAACCATGCCACCAATTGATAATAGCTTACTGTTCCATGATGATAGCCTCTCCTGAACATTGAACATAATGCCCTTGTAGAAATCTTTTTTCCTCCTGCTGTAGGATATATGACATCTCAACTATGTGAATGGGAAGAGATTTCTTTGAAATTATGTAATCAAATAGACTGTGTTATCTTCATCTGCAGGCACTCCTTCATGCATATAAAAGGAGGATTTTTCCTTGTTGATCTTCTGACCTGAAGCTGCCTCATATTCCTCTAATACACTCATGGTAAGTTACACTACCCCATAGTGAGAAGAAAAAAAAAATTGTGTCGTCTACATAGGATAAATAGTTTATGTTCTGACTCCACTTTGGCATACCAAATCGTATGAAATCAGGATTGTCAAACAAGGAATTCAAGGCTCTTCCAAGTACTTCAGCTGCTAGAATGAACAATGAAGGAGGAAGAGGATCTCCTTATTTAAATCCCCTTGATGATTCGAAGAAACCATTGGCCTGCCCATTCAACAGAACAGAGTACCAATTGTTAGACACTAACGTAAAGATCATGTCAATGAACACCTCTCCAAACCCCATTTGCCTCAGCACCGTTGTCGAAAACAACCATGAGACTCTTTCATAAGCCTTTGCCATGTCCTATTTGATAACAACATATCTCAATCTAATGTCAGTTAGGATCTCTTGAGATAATAAGATATTCTCCACAATCCTTCTTCCTTTGACAAAACCAGCCTGATTGGGAGATATTAAGTGTCACGACCCAAATTCCAACTCAGATCGTGATGGCGCCCAACACCGGAGTCGGGCGAGCCAACACCAGTTTACTAGCGAGATTACTTTACTTATTTAAATATTAAAGTATTTGTCAAATTTTAGCTTTAGAAATCATTTAAAGAAAACGGTCAAGTGATGCAACTTGATTAAATGAACTCATAGGGGTAGACAGAAATATCCAAAAATAATAGAATTTCCATAGTGCTGCTAAGGAACGTCGGGAAGAGCAGCTCACCGTGTAGTCTAATCCAGAAAATACCCTCACAATTGCGCTCCGGTATGATAACCAGATGCACCAGCCTCAGAACCTGTACAATTAAGTGCAGAAGCGTAGCATGATTACATATAAACAAATATGTATTCAGTGAGTATCCCGTCTAAACTCGAAGAAGTAGTGACGAGAGGTAGACGTAGTACTCACTAGGGTCATTAGCAATAATATAATAAGACAGATTTAATCAGGATTAGCAATCATGGAAAATCAAGTAGACATGGAATATCAAGTATATGAACTACCACCTACCGCAAGTGCCAAATAACAACTATAATAAAAGTCCAAAGTCCCCTTCCACATAGAAAAATTCATTTGATAATAATAATAAGACTCTCAGTCAAATACATAGCATATAGTATGCCGAGGCGTACGGCCGAAGCGACGCAAAAAATTAAATATGCACTACCGAAGAGTCGAATGGCTCGAACCATAGATGCATCTATTACTCCGCTCGAGAATCGATCATGCGACGCGGTTGAAATAATATAAGGCTACCCCACTCACGAATCATACATGCGACATGGGTGCTCGTATACATACACAGAATTATCAGGAAATTCAGGAAAATATAGAGTTTATACTTGGAAAAACAAGAGTCAAGGCAACATCAAGATTTAAACGTAAACTTCTATTCTCTCATATTAGTTCAAGGATAACAGTCAACTAGGAATACATACAGGGGTACAATTAAGGCATATAAGCATGCTTGTGGGCCCTAAAGACTACCCGGCATAACATAGTAGTAGCTACGCACGGACTCTCGTCACCTCGTGCATGCGTAGCCCCCGCAAATAAGGACAATTCAATCATTTATAATTACCTATGGGGACAATTCCTTCTTACAAGGTTAGAAAGGAGACTCACCTCATGCCGAACCTACTTCTCGGACCAAGAACGTGCCCGAAACTCCAACTCTACACTCGAGGACTCGAAACTAGTCAAATGTTATATAAATACGTTAATATAAACTCAAAAGTATGAAATTCTCCTACTAGCTTAGCTAATTCATCACTCTTGAAGAAATCCCAAAATACACCCCCCGGCCCACCGAAGAAAACACTCACCCATAGCCTAAGAATCATTAATATATAGTTTTTGTATGATTTCATGGTGGAAAAGTGGTGAATTTATCTAAAGTTCATCAACCCTAGGTTTCCACTCTAACCCCTTTGATTTACACTAATTGAGTGCTAATCTACCTAAGATTGATTTAAGAAACGAACATTTAAATGGAAATTACATACCTCTTAGTAGCTAGGCCGAATACCCTCTTGAAAGCTCTCAAAAATCGCTTATGGTGTGGAAGAAATGGTGAAAAGTGGTTAATTCCCGAATTAAATGATCTCACTGACTTCAGTGACCTCGCACCTTCGGCTCGAGGACCGTGTATGCGGTCTCGCACCTGCAGAATTTGGAAAAGGGACTGGGGATCGCACCTGCGGAGGGGTTTCCGCACCAGCGAACCTGCTCCTGCAGAGAAAGGTCCGCACCTGCGATCTGGGCCTTCTCCCTTATGGGTCACACCTAAGAGGCCTTGACCGCAGGGGCGGTCTCGCACCTGCGATCTGGGCAACCGCACCTGCGGTCACACCAGACCTGGTAGCTGCTGGTTTTTGGCTCCGTTTGGTGTCCGGGAGGCACCTGGGCCCACCCGAGCCCCCGTAAAATTATACCAACAAGTCCTAAATCATATTACGGACTTGATCGAGCCTTCGGAACATCCAAAACAATGCTAAAACTCAAAATCACTCCTCAAAACTCCTAGAATCAAACTTACGAATTTTCAAGTTCTTGAATTCGGTTTCAATGCGCCGAACTGACCTATACTACTCGGAATGACACCAAATTTTGCAAGCAAGTCATAAATGATATAACTGAACTATTCCCAGTCTCGGAATTCCGTTAGGACCTTGATAACATAAAAACACGTTCCAAACCAAATTATGAACTTAAGGGAACTCTATTTTTGCTATTTGGCGTCGAAAAGCTCCTGGGTCATCCAAAACCCATTCCGGACATACGCACAAGTCAGAAATCATCATACGAAGCTACTGGAATCGGCGAAACTTGATTATGAGGTTGTTTACTCAAAATGTTGACCAAAGTCAAACTTGGCCTTAAAAGCCAATCTTAAGCAACCAAGTGTTCCTATATTACTGTACACACTTCCGAATTCCGAACCACCCATCCTCGAAAGTCATGAATCATTGAAAGCGGCTACGGGAAGTCTTATTTAGGGGAATGGGGTCCGAATACGCAAAACAACCGGTCGGGTCGTTACATTAAGGAAGGCAGTAGATCTACTTATCTCTCATGAACTACTCTGGATATGATTTTATTGGAAAAATTGCTCAAACTAATTGGCCTCATGTCTGAAAATGTAGCTATAGTCTTCTTCTTGGGCAGCTGTGATGACCCAAGGGGTTATTTTATAAATTCAGACCATGTTCCATGCTTAATAACCATAAATAGACTAAATTTAAATACCTTGAGTTGCGTGCGCAGTCGGGGCGTGAAACCAGAAAGCTTTTATGTGGAAAAAATGAGAAATAATGATTTGTAGAATTTAAATTTGATAAAAGTTGACTTTGGTCAATATTTTGAGTAAACGGACCCGGATCCGTGTGTCGACGATCCCGGGAGGTCCACAGTAAAATATGGGACCCGGGCGTATGCCCGAAAATGAATTCCGAGGTCCCAAGCCTTAGAAATCAACTTTTGAAAGAAATTGTTTTGCTGAAATGTTTATGAATTATAGAAAAGAAATAATGTTTGAAATCACTGGTATCGGGCCCGTATTTTGGTTCTGGAGACCGGTACAAATTTGTTATGATATTAAAAGGTTAACTGTGAAATTTGGTGAAAAAAGGAGTTCGTTTGACTTGATTCGGACATCTAGTTGAAGAACTATAAACTTTAAGTGTTCTTGATGAAAATGATGAGTTTTGAGGTTTAATTCATAGTTTTACATGTTATTTTCATGATTTGATTGCACGATCAAGTCCGTATGATGTTTTAAGACTTGCATGCATGTTTTGTTTAGAGCTCCGAGGGCTTGGGTGAGTTTCGGATAGGCCACGGGGTGTTTTACACTTAAAGAGAATTGCTGGTTTTCTGTTTGCTGGTGTCCAGGTTTTTGTACTATGCGATCGCATAGGTAGGTTCGCGATCGCATAGTGTAGTCTCAGGGGGGACCTCTTTTGTGATGTGCAAATGCGGCTCTAAGGCTGCAATCCCGAAGCTCTGCCTGGGTTAAGCTGTCTGAACGCACTCCCAATGTGCGATCGCGTTTCATTAAAGTGGGCCTGGGGGAGGGAAGGCCAGTGTTCTATGCGAACGCACTGGTTTCCCCGCGATCGCAAAAGTCCAAGCCTATGCGAGCGCATCCCATGGAATGCGAACGCATAGGTTCCATGTCCAGTGATATAAAAACAAATAAAAAACGGGCAGACATTCTTCTTTACCATATTTTCGAGGTTTACAGCCTTAATAGCAATTTTCTTCAGCAATTATCATCCCCAAGTCATAGGTAATCAATTCTAAACTTTGTTCTTTCAATTCCTTCCTGTTTTTCATCACTTTTAAAGCAAAAACTATGAATTTTCATGGTAAAAATTGAGGGTTTGGGTAGAATTAGCGAATTTTATAAAAAACATTTTTTTACATCGAATTAAGGTCGGATTTCAAAAATAATAGTATATTTGGGCTCGTGGGTGAATGGATAAATGTAATTTGGTCAGAACCCCGAGTTTAGACCAAGCAGGTCTGGGGTCGAGTTTTCACTTTTTTTTAGAAAACTTAGGAAAAGTCATATTTTTCAATAAAGTTAGTTCCTTTAGCATAAATTGATGATATTGAGTTAATTATGATTAGATTCGAGCAAGTTAGAGGTTAATTCAAAAGGAAAAGTCGTAATTGAGCAGTGAGTGGCCTACGAAATTGAGGTAAGTGTTTGGTCTAACTTTGACTTGAGGGAATAGGAATCTCCACTTTTTGCTATGTGAAATGCATGTGTGTGGTGTATAGGTGACGTGACGAGAATCTATGCACCACCAAACTGCCTGTTAAACATGATCCCTTTCCCGTTCCCATCTTAATTGATTCTTGTCTTAATTGTTCTATGTTCATTATTATTTCTATGACTACTTGGTCTTGTTATTTTGTTGTTAAATATTGTTGTGGTTATTTTGAAAAGAGTATTGGTTATTTTAGCTGTTTCCCTTGTAGTACAAAATGGTTGAGCGGTTTGGCATTGTTTGTACGATATATATATATATATATATATATATATATATATATATATATATATATATATATATATATATATATATATATATATATATATATATATATATATATATATATACAACATAATTATGTTCCTGTTGGTTTCATGGTTGAGAGGATATTGATGAAGTTATGAGAAAAATACAGTTTCTTATTTATAATTGTTGAGACAAAAATATTGTGAAAGGCTTGGCCCAAATTGTGAAATTCATGAATAAATTGATATGAGATGTCTGGTGGGAGCGGGTTGCATGTCGCAACAAGGAGTGATAAGGGTGGACAGGTGAGATCGGGTTGCACGCCACAACATGAGTAATAAGGGTGATATACTTAGGGAGGAGCAATAAGGGTGGACAGGTGGGAGCGAGTTGCACGCCGCAACAAGGAGCAATAAGGGAGGATATTTATATTTTTCTTGAATTTCAAAGAAAATAAAGATTTGAAAGGCTTAAATGTTTATTTTACTATTCTTCATATTTTTGGTACTACTTTTATTTAAAGTTAAAGTTTGGAAACTTGAAAATTATTTGAGAATTGGTTATAGATGAGACATGGGAAAGGCGGATGAGTTATTTTATTGTTGTTGCAGTACTTAATTATTTGTTTATATTTCTTTCTTATTTTATATATTATTGTCACATGTTATATTGCTAAAGCCCCGTCGTAGCCTCGTCACTACTTCGTCGAGGTTAGGCTCTGCACTTACTCAGAACATGGGGTCGGTTGTACTGATACTACACTCTGCACTCTTTTGTGCAGATCCAGGTACCGGCCAGCTATAGAGATATTTACAGCAACTATTCATTTATTCGGAGACACGAGGTATATCTTCCGGCGTTCGCAGATCCCGAGAGTCTTCTCCTATTTTCATAAATACTGTTTTAATTATATTCAGAACAGTTACATTATTTCTTTCAGCCAAGTATTTGTAGAATTCTTTAGTAGTTCATGAATTGTGACACCAGAATCTGGGGTAGTATTTGGATTTAGCTATATAATTAGTTCGTGGCTCAGTTTAGTTAATTTTTTATTACCTTATATTGTGAATTATTTATTTAAAGCCATTAGATTAAGTATTAATTTAAAAATCATTTTATCCTGTGTAAACGGTTAATTAAAGGAAATAGTTAAGCGAATTATAACATTGGCTTGCCTAGAAAGTGTGGTGTTAGGTGCCATCACGATCCCTAAGGTTGGGAATTTGGGTCGTGACAAGTTGGTATCAGAGCACTAGGTTGCTTAGGTCTCACAATTCATGAACAAGCTTAGTAGAGTCTGAAGGATCGGTACAGAGACGTCTGTACTTATCATTCGGAGGCTATTGAGTTAGGAAACAACTACATTTTTATTTCTACTCTATCGTGCGGTTCTTGTATCCCAAATATTGATTAGATTCTTCTATTCTCTCGCATATGGCGAGAACACATGTTTCATCTTCCGCTGATCAGCATTCCGGTCTTCCAGCAGCAGCAACTCCTACTAGGGGCAGAGGCTGAGGCAAGGGTAGGACTCAGCCCGTTGCTCAGGAAGAAGCCCCAACTGCGGAACCTCAGATTGAGATTGATGAGGGGATTCTGGCTCAGATTGTTCCAGCAGGACCAACTCAGGTTCCCGAGGGGTTTATTGCTACCCCGGTTCTTCAGGATGCTTTGGTTCGTTTAGTGGGCTTGATGGAGAGTGTGGCCTAGACAGGCACATTCCCTGTTGCAGCAGCCGTATCTTAGGCTGGAGGAGGGGTCCAGACCCCTGCTACCCACACTCCAGTCCAGACTACTCCTCAGGTGTTGGGGTAATTCAGCCAGTTGCAGCAGTGCCGCCCATTAATGGGGCAACTATGTCTACCGATGCTTTATGGAGGTTGGACAGGTTCATTAAGTTATTTCATGTTCACTTCACTGGTGCTACTTCAAAGGACCCTCAGGAATATCTGAATAGTTGTCATGAGGTATTGCGGAATATGGGTATTTTGGAGAACAATGGGGTCGATTTTGCTGCTTTTCAGATGACTGCATCCGCCAAGAAATGGTGGAGGGACTTCCTATTGACTAGACCAATTGGATCACCTGATCTGACTTGGGATCAGTTCTCTCATCTCTTTTGGAGAAGTTCTTGCATGTTACTACTCGAGAGGATAAGCGTCGTCAGTTCGAGCGACTTTAGCAGGGCAGCATGATAGTGACCCAGTATGAGACTCGTTTCGTGGATTTGGCTAGACATGCCATTCTTTTATTGCCCACAGAGAGGGAGAGAGTCAGACAGCTTATTGATGGCCTTTCTCAGCCCATCAGTTTGCAGATGGCCAAGGAGACAGAGAACGAGATTTCTCTTCAGGATGCAACTAATATAGCTAGGAGGGTTGAATCAGTTCTTGGGATGGGAGGTCATGGGTCAGACAAGAGACCTCGCCATTCCGGTGGTTTCAGGGGTGCCTCATATGGAGGCGGGACTTCATATAGCAGAGGCCATTCTTCCAGGACTTTCCATTCACCACTATAGGTTTCACATGGTACTTCAGGGGGTCGTGGTTCTTATGTGCCTCCTTCTGCTCACCCAATCTACAGTGCTCCTTCAGCTCTTATTAGAGCACCTCCTCTACAGAATTATTATCGTGGTCAGCTGGTTCGTCAGGGTCAGTCCTCATATCAGGAGTGATGTTTTGAGTGTGGTGAATATGGTCATATTTGGAGAGCTTGTTCGAGGTTTCTGAGTAATCAGCATCAGTGCCAGGGTTCTCGTGTCATAGTTCTGGCACCAGCTGCAGCACCACCTGCCCAGCCAGCAAAGGGTAGGGGTCAAGTAGTTAGAGGTAGAGCCAGAATATTAGAGGTGGAGGTCAAATAGCTAGAGGTAGAGATCAGCCTGCTAGAGGTTGAGGTCCTCCCAGAGGTGTGGTTCAGGGTGACAAGGACCAGCCCCGACTATATGCATTTCCATCTAGGCCTGAGGCAGAATCCTCATATGCTGTTATTACAGGTATCATCTCAGTTTGTGATAGAACTGCTTTAGTTTTATTTGATCTGGGGTCTACTTACTCGTATGTTTCATCCTATTTTGCCTCGTATTTGAAAGTGCTCTGTAATCCCTTGAGTGTTCCTGTTTATGTGTCTACACTGGTGGGGATGCTATCGTGGTAGATCGAGTATATCGTTCGTGCGTGGTAGTCATAGAAAGTCTTGAAACTAGTGTTGATCTTTTACTTCTAGACATGGTTAATTTTGATGTTATATTGGGCATGGATTGGTTGTCGCCCTATTATGCCATCTTAGACTGTCACGCCAAGACAGTTAATTTAGCATTGCCAGGGTTGCCTCGATTAGAATGGAAAGGGACTCCTGGTCATTCTCCTAGCCGGGTGATTTCATATGCCAAGGCTCACTTATATTCGTGATTCGAATGCCGAGGTTTCTTCTATAGAGTCAGTTCCTATCGTGAGTGAGTTTCCTGAGGTATTCCCTGCAGACCTGCCGGGTATGCCACCCGACAGGGATATTGATTTCTGTATTGATGTGGCTCCGGGCACTCAGCCCATTTCTATTCCTCCATATCGGATGGCCCCACCAGGATTGAAAGAATTAAAAGAACAGTTGCAAGATTTGCTAGATAAGGGTTTCATAAGACCTAGTGTCTCACCTTGAGGTGCACCAGTTTTGTTTGTAAAGAAGAAAGATGGGTCGATGAGGATGTGTATAGATTACCAGCAGCTGAATGAAGTTACTATCAAGAACAAATATCCATTGCCGAGGATTGATGACCTATTTGATCAGCTTCAGGGTGCTAGGGTATTTTCAAAAAATGATTTGAGGTCGGGCTATCATCAGCTGAAGATTAGGGCGTCCGATGTTCCTAAGACAACCTTTTGGATGAGGTATGGGCATTATGAATTTTTGGTTATGTCTTTTGGTCTGACTAATGCTCCAACAGCCTTTATGGACTTAATGAATCGGGTTTTCAAGCCCCATCTGAACTCTTTCGTGATCGTGTTCATTGATGACATTCATATATACTCCCGCAATCGGGAAGAGCATGAGTAGCATCTCCGTATAGCACTCCAGACTTTGAGAGATAATCAGTTATATGCCAAGTTTTCAAAATGTGAGTTCTGGTTAGATTCAGTATCCTTTTTGGGTCATATTGTATCAGCGGAGGGTATTCAAGTTGATCCTAAGAAGATAGAGGCAGTCAAGAACTATCGTAGACCCACTACAGCTACGGAGATTAGGAGTTTCTTGGGTTTGGCAGGTTTCTACCGTTGTTTTATGGAGGGGTTCTCGTCCATAGCAGCCTCAATGACTAAATTGACTCAGAAAGGTGCCCCATTTAAATGGTCAGATGAGTGCGAGGCGAGCTTTCAGAAGCTCAAGGTAGCCTTGATTTTAGCACCAGTGTTGGTGTTACCATCAGATTCAGGTCCTTCACGGTGTATTGTGATTTTTCCTGAGTTGGCCTTGGAGCAGTGTTGATGCAGGATGGCAGGGTAATTGTGTATGCATCTCGATAGCTGAAGTTCCATGAGAAGAATTATCTCGTTCATGACTTAGAATTGGCAGCCATTGTTCATGCATTGAAAATTTGGAGGCACTATCTTTATGGGGTGTCGTGTGAGGTTTTTACTGACCATCGTAGTCTCCAGTCTTATTCAAGAAGAAAGATCTAAATTTGAGGCAGCGGAGATGGTTAGAGTTACTAAAAGATTATGATGTCACCATATTGTATCACGCAGGGAAGGCCAATGTGATGGCCGATGCATTGAGTAGAAAGGCGGCGAGTATGGGCAGCCTTGCATATATTCCAGTTGGTGAGAGACCGTTGGCTTCAGACATTCAGACGTTGGATAATCAGTTCGTGAGGTTGGATATGTCGCCCAACAGTGTTCTAGCTAGTACATTCGCTCGGTCTTCTCTAATTGACCGTATCCGGGAGCGGCAGGATGATGACCCACATTTGTCGGTCCTTGGGGACACAGTTTGGCACGGTGATGCCAAGGAGGTTACAGTTGGAGATGATGGTGTTTTGAGGATGCAGGGTCATTTATGTGTGCCTAATGTTGATGGCCTTCGTGAGTTTCTCCTTGAGGAGGCTCACAGTTCCAAGTATTCGATTCATCCAGGTGCAACCAAAATGTACCAAGACTTGAGGCAGCATTATTGGTGGAGAAGAATGAAGAAGGACATTGTTGCGTATGTGGCTCGTTGCTTAAATTGTCAACAAGTAAAGTATGAGCATCAGAGACCTGGTGGTTTGCTTCAGCATATAGAAATTCCTGAGTGGAAGTGGGAGCGTATCACTATGGACTTCGTTGTTCGGCTCCCACGGACTCAGAGGAAATTTCACGCAGTTTGGGTTATTGTAGATAGGCTGACTAAATCAGCATATTTCATTCCTGTGGCAAGTACTTATACTTCAGAGCGGTTGGCTGAGTTATATATCCGGGAGATTGTTCGCCTTCATGGTGTGCCCGTGTCTATCATTTCTGATCGGGGTACGCAGTTTACTTTGCACTTTTGGAGGGTAGTTCAGCGTGAGTTGGGTACCCGAGTGGATTTGAGTACAGCATTTCACCCTCAGACTGATGGGCAATCTGAGCGTACCATTCAGATATTGGAGGACATGTTCCGCGCTTGTGTTATTAACTTTGAAGGTTCGTGAGATCAATTCTTTCCGTTAGCGGAGTTTGCTTATAATAATAGTTACCAGTGCCTCCCGTCACCGCCCACCAGTGACTGTCGTCGCCCCTCTCTCTCCCTCTCCACCTACAAAAACCTAGGTTTGAATTATAACCTTCAATCTTTGTTATTTCTAGTTTTTGTTTCAATTATTATTGTAGTTTATTGTTTCAATTGTTTGAACATTGTATTCTATTGAGGATTAGGGTTTAGGTCTTGTTTTAATTAGTTTTGTTAATTCATTTTATTAACTAATTAGTGTTGAATTTAGTTTAGTTAGATTTGAATTATACTCTGTATTGTCTTGATAGGTTAGTTAGAATCTAGGGTTTAGGATATGAATTGAACTTTTAGTTTATAAATTGAAATTTTAGTTTATGAATTGAATTTTTGGAATATGAATTGAACCTTTAGGATATGAATTGAACTTTTAGTTTATAAATTGAAATTTTAGTTTATGAATTGAATTTTTGGAATATGAATTGAACCTTTAGGATATGAATTGAAATTTTAGTTTATGAAATGAATTTTTAGTTTATGAATTGAACTTTTAGTTTATGAATTGAACCTTTAGGATATGAATTGAACTTTTAGTTTATAAATTGAAATTGTAGGATATGAATTGGACTTTTAGTTTATGAATTGAACATTTAGTTTATGAACTGAATTTTTAGTTTATGAACTGAATTTTTAGTTTATGAATTGAACCTTTAGGATATGAATTGAAATTTTAGGATATGAATGAACTTTTAGTTTATGAATTGAACCTTTAGGATATGAATTAAACTTTTAGTTTATAAATTGAACTTTTAGTTTATGAATTGAACTTTTAGTTTATGAATTGAAATTTTAGTTTATGAATTGAACCTTTAGGATATGAATTGAAATTTTAGTTTATGAATTGAACTTTTAGTTTATGAATTGAACCTTTAGGATATGAATTGAAATTTTAGTTTATAAATTGAAATTGTAGGATATGAATTGGACTTTTAGGATATGAATTGGACTTTTAGGATATGAATCAGACGTTATATGGTAGACGGTGCAGATTTCCAGCTGGATGGTTTGAGCTGGGAGGCTCGGTTGTTGGGTACAGACTTAGTTCAGTAGGCCTTAAATAAGGTCAAGATTATTCAGGAGAGACTTCGTGCAGCTCAATCTAGGCAAAAGAGTTATGCCAATCGTAAGGTTCGTGATGTGGCATTCATGGTTGGAGAGAGAGTATTGCTTCGTGTGTCGCCCATGAAGGGTGTTATGAGATTTGGGAAGAAGGGTAAGTTAAGCCCTAGGTATATCGGGCCGTTTGAGATTCTTGATAGAGTGGGGGAGGTAGCTTATAGACTTGTGTTGCCTCCGGGGTTATCCTCAGTTCATCCGGTATTCCATGTGTCAATGCTCCGGAAATATCATGGTGACCCGTCCCACGTTTTAGATTTCAACTCTGTCCAATTGGACAAAGACTTGACTTATAAGGAGGAGCCGGTAGCCATTTTAGACCGGAAGGTTCGCTAGTTGAGATCTAAGATTTATCCTTCAGTTCGAGTGCAGTGGAGAGGCCACCCATTGGGACAGCTACCTGGGAGTTCGAGTCGGACATGCAGAGTAAATATCCACACTTGTTCACCATTTCAGGTAACTTTCTATGTACGTTCGAGGACGAACGTGTGTTTTAGAGGTGGAGATTGTGATCCCAAGGGGTCATTTTATAAAATTAGACTTTTTTCCATGCTTAATAGCCATAAATAGAATAATTTTAAATACCTCGATTTACGTGCACAGTCCGGGCGTGAAACCGAAAATCTTTTATGTAAAAAAATGAGATATAGTGATTTCTAGAATTTAAATTTGATAAAAGTTGACTTTGGTCAACATTTTCAGTAAACGGATCCGAAACCGTGTTCCAACGATCCCGGGAGGTCCGCAGTAAAATATGGGACTCGGGCGTATGCCCGGAAATTAATTCAGTGGTCCCAAGCCTTTGAAATCAACTTTTAAAGAAATTGTTTTGCTGAAATGTTTATGAATTATAGAAAAGAAATAATGTTTGAAATCATTGGTATCGGGCCCGTATTTGGGTTCCGGAGCCCGGTACAGATTTTTTATGATATTAAAAGGTAAACTGTGAAATTTTGTGAAAAATGAAGTTCGTTTGACGTGATTCGGACATCCGGTTGAAGAGTTATGAACTTTAAGTGTTCTTGATGAAAATGATGAGTTTTGAGGTTTAATTTATACTTTTACATGTTATTTTCATGATTTGATCGCACGAGCAAGTCCGTATGATGTTTTTAGACTTGCATACATGTTTTGTTTAGAGCCCCGAGGGCTCGGCTGAGTTTCGGATAGGCAACAGGGTGTTTTACATTTAAAGAGAATTGCTGGTTTTCTGTTTGCTAGTGTCCAGGTTTTTTTTACTATGCGATCGCATAGGTAGGTTCGCGATCCCATAGTGTAGTCTCAAGGGGCCCTTCTTTTGTGTTGTGCAAACGCGGCTCTAAGGATGCGATCGTGAAGCTCTGCTTGGGTTAAGTTGTGCGAACGCACTCCCCACTGTGCGATCGCATTTCATTAAAGTGGGCCTGGGGGAGGAAAGGCCAGTGTTCTATGCGAACACATTGGTTTCCCCGCGATCACAAAGGCCCAGCCCCCTTACCCTATGCAAACACATAGGTTCCCTGTCTAGTGATATAAAAACAAATCAAAAACAGGCAGACCTTGTTCTTCACCATATTTTCGAGGTTTACAGCCCTAATAGCGATTTTCTTCAGCAATTATCATCCCCAAGTCATAGGTAATCAATTCTAAACTTTGTTCTTTCAATTCCTTACTGTTTTTCATCACTTTTAAAGAAAAAACTAAGAATTTTCATGGTAAAAATTGAGGGTTTGGGTAGAATTAGGGAATTTTGTAAAAATCATTTTTTTTACATAGAATTAAGGTCGGATTTCAAAACTAATAGTACATTTGGGTTCGTGGGTGAATTGGTAAACGTAATTTGGCCTGGAACCCAAAAAGTCATATTTTTCAATAAAGTGAGTTCCTTTAGCATATATTGATGATATTGAGTTAATTATGATTAGATTCGAGCAAGTTAGAGGTGAATTCAAAAGGAAACGTCGTAATTGAGCAGTGAGTGGCTTACTAAATTGAGGTAAGTGTTTGGTCTAATTTTGACTTGAGGGAATAGGAACCCCCACTTGTTTGCTATGTGAAATGCATGTGTGTGGTGTATAGGTGATGTGACGAGTATCTACGCACCACCAAACTGCCTGTTAAACATTATCCCTTTTCTCGTTCCCAACTTAATTGATTCTTGTCTTAATTGTTCTATGTTCATTATTGTTTCTATGACTACTTGGCCTTGTTATTTTGTTGTNTATATATGCATAATTATGTTTCTGTTGGTTTCATGGTTGAGAGGATATTGATGAAGTTATGAGAACAATACAGTTTCTTATTTATAATTGTTGAGACAAAATATTGTGAAAGGTTTCGCCTAAATTGTGAAATTTATGAATAAATTGATATGAGATATCTGGTAAGAGCGGGTCGCACGCCGCAACAATGAGTGATAAGGGTGAACAGGTGGGATCGGGTTGCACGCCGCAACAAGAGTAATAATGGTTATATACTTAAGGAGAAGCAATAAGGGTGGACAGGTAGGAGCGGGTTGCACGCCGCAACAAGGAGAAATAAGGGAGGACATTTAAATTTTTACTTAATTTCAAAGAAAATAAAAATTTGAAAGGCTTAAATGTTTATTTTACTATTCTTTATATTTTCAGCACTACTTTTATTTAAAGTTAAAGTTTAGAAACTTGGAAATTATTTGAGAATTGGTTATAGATGAGGCCTAGGAAATGCGGCTGAGTTATTTTATTGTTGTTGCAGTACTTAATTATTTGTTTAGATTTCCTTCTTGTTTTATATATTATTGACACAGGTTATATTGCTAAAGCCCCGCCGTAGCCTCGTCACTACTTCGTCGAGGTTAGG
The DNA here is from genome assembly GCA_005239505.1 of Nicotiana paniculata. Lineage (NCBI taxonomy): Eukaryota > Viridiplantae > Streptophyta > Magnoliopsida > Solanales > Solanaceae > Nicotiana > Nicotiana paniculata. The sequence continues at coordinate 30,316 of ML336483.1, read as the reverse complement.
CTCGACACTTACTCAGTACATGAGGTCGGTTAGACTGATACTACACTCTGCACTCTTTTGTGCAGATCCAGGTACCGGCCAGCTGTAGAGATATTTAGAGCGGCTATTCATTTATTCGAACACACGAGGTATATCTTCCGGCGTTCGCAGATCCCGAAATTCTTCTCCTATTTTCATAAACACTGTTTTAATTATATTCAGACAGTTACATTATTTCTTTCAGTCAAGTATTTGTAAAATTCTTTAGTAGTTCATGAATTTTGACACCAAACTCTGGGGTAATTTTTGGATTTAGCTATATAATTAGTTCATGGCTCGGTTTAGTTAATTGTTTATTACCTTATATTGTGAATTATTTATTTAAAGCCATTAGATTAAGTATTAATTTAAAAAATCATTTTATCCTGTGTAAACGGTTAATTAAAGGAAATAGTTAAGTGAATTCTAACATTGGCTTGACTAGCAAGTGTGGTGTTAGGCGTCATCACGATCCCTAAGGTTGGGAATTTGGGTCGTGACAACAGCAATATAAGATTTGTGTGAGTTATGAATTTTGGAAGCTCAGTACCACAAAAGAAATCCCTGGCCATATTGAGCACATCTTCACATATTATTTCGCAACTAGCCTTATAAAAATGGCCAGTGAATCCATCTGGACCACTGTCACTATCTCCATTTAAGCCAAATAATGCTGCCTTGACTTCCTCCATTATAGGTTCAGCCCTCAACCTTTCATTTTGCTCATCAATTATCATCTTTGGAGCATGTTGTATAATGTCAAAGTTTGTTGGAACTCTTTCTTCAGCAAACTGTGGTTGAAAGAAGTCAATTGCCTCCTTAGCCATTCCTTCCTGTGACTCTATCCAATTACCATTATCATCCAGTATCCTATTGACCTGCAACATTTTCCTTTTACCTCTAACATGAGCATGGAAGAATTTTGTGTCTCTATCCCCATTTTTAAACCATTGCATTCATGTTTTTTGCCTCCAAAATTCCTCCCCAAGCTGATAGTATCTTGTAAGATCAGCTTCAACATTGTGTAATTTAGCTCTATTTTGTGATGTTGGATTCAACTCAAACTCCACCTTATGGACCTTAATAACATCCTCCAGTGATGCAATTTGCTTAAATATGTCTCCAAAGGTCTCCATACTCTACACCGCTAGTGTTTCCTTCACCTTCTTCAACTTCTTGTGAAATTGAATAAATGGAGTTCCTATGCCATCAATCACCCAATTCTCCTTTACCACCTTCAGAAACATTTCATGCTTAGCCCAAAAATGAAGAAATTTGAAAGGTTTCTTAATCTGGACTGTATCAATGTTACAGGAAAGTAGGAGGGGAGCACAGTCATAACCATATTTGATAGATGCTCTACTTCAAGTGATGGGAAAAGGTCAAGGAACTGTTGATTTGCAAAATATCTATCAAGCCTCTTAAATATGCAGTCAATATCAGATCTCCCATTCCACCAAGTGTACAAACTCCTCTTGAAGCCTAGGTCATATAACGCATATGAATCCACACAATGTGCACAGTCCTATATTTCACTTAAATAAACAGGTAGTCCTCCATATTTCTCCTCCTCAGATAGAATCACATTGAGGTGTCCTCCAATAAGCCAAGGAGATTCCATATCTGAGGCTAGATGATACATTGAATCTCATAGTTCAATTCCTTCTATAGCATCACATTTGGCATAGACTATATTTCCTTGTTCAAATTTCTGTGAAACAACTTAATTGTCATTCGTTGTTCCATGTTCATCACAATGTCAGCATCTGTATCTCCATCAAAAAAAGCACATATCTTACCATTCATATTAGCATAAGCAGAAAGAATCCCCAGCTTCCTTCTACACTCCTCTAGCTTATTAATATCTTTCCAAGGTTCCATAAAACTTATCAAATAGAAGTTGTACTTTCTATGTAGGTTAATCAACCTATTGAAAGTTTTTTGAGTGTTAATCGACCTCACATTCCAAACTAGAGCATTATCCATCAGATTATTTGGAAGTAGAGACCGTTGTCTTCTTTGGTTGCAACCTTTGAGGTACATTGTCCTTGTTGTCTTTATTTTGTTCCCTTGCAGGATTTCCAATTGACCTTTTAATGTCCATACTCTTAGGTGATATGTCCCCAGCTATGGCTACTTGTTGGAGGTTTGCCGTTGTCGAATCTTCTTCAATATCTTCACCCAAATCTTCTTGATTTTCCTTGTCATCACCTATCACTTGAAGAGCTAACAATTTTGGTTCATGGATTTTGGCAATCATCCCAAGCTCCTTTTGAACCCTGTTGTTAATGAGAATTATCTTTTTCAATATCCCACTAGTGACACTAAATGTTTTCCTAGATAACAGTCTAGGATCATCTATTGCAGGTGTAGCAATTTGAATTGCATTGTTGTTATGCCCAGTTTCATAAATTCCTATATTGACGGGCATATCGATTTGATCACGAGCCCTATCTGTAGCCTCCTTCAAGACCCCAGCAGACAACTCCTTTTCACGCATGGCCTCCTGAATTGCTTTGATCTGCAGTGTATACACATTAGGGTTTCCAGAAATCCACGTCGCTATTTGCCTAGATTTTACTGTTTCATTGAAATCATTGGTCTTTCCTTGAGCTGTTTGTTTATTTATCATCATTTTATTATTAATGGAATTCACATCAACCTTGTAAAACTTTCCCTTCCCCAAGATCTCCACCGGATCCCCTCTTGACTGATCAAAATTTTGAACAATTTCTCTAGGAGTTATTGTTCCATTGGTTCTCTTCTTAGCTGAGGCTTTTTTAGCTGATCCACTTGAATTACCAGATTCCTTATCTGTTCCTTGTCCTTATACAATCATCAGCTTAGTTAATGATCGATTATCCCTTTCACTACCCTCAACCCTAGTTTCAAAAATTCTAAGGTGTACTGTAGATAATGGTCTTACAATTGCTGCTACTTTCTCAAACATGATGCCTCTTTCTTCCTTGATTTTTGTACTATTATTTTTGGTTTTTTTAACCTCCAAAATCTCAGATTCATCACCCCCACAACATTCTACCAGAACTGACCTCAATATTAGCTTTATTCCCCTTTGAACCATCATAAGTTTGTGATGGAATTTCATGACATGAGTGATTCAATGTAACATTCATCTCCCTTAGTTCCTCCTTACTCGTGCCAAATCTCCTATGGACCCACTCATTTGTGGATTCATTTTTGTTAGCCTCCTCGATCCCAATCATAAAATCACTAGGATTGTGGATTTGATTTGCCGGATTTTGCATTCCTGCCTTACTTGGTGTGCCTTTACCAGTAGGAGTAGAAGTCACATTTGCTTCTACCTTCTACTTGTTTAAAACCTTATCCATCGTTTCCTTCTTTATTTATTTATGAACTTCAATCTCACATTCTTCTAACAATGCAAACTTATTACTAGTTTGCACTGGAGCAATAGACTTTTCTTTCCCGACATCATCAGATTTTCCAGTTAACTCCTCACCTTTCTTCTCCCTTAACTCTTGAGAATTCGCAACATCTCCATTCCTAGTCTCTTCAATAATCTAATATCTACTATCTCTTTGATATTTACTCTTTCTCCTTTGTATCCACTCTTTCCTTGTAGCATTTGGCACTAGCTTGCCCAGTATTTTCCCACTTGTTAAGACCTTCGTAGAAGCTGCAGCAGTTCCAACAACATCACTTTGCACAATAATATTCTTCTCCTTGCCTTGATCACCCCCTTCTTCATTAAATTTTTTGTGAAGCTTTGGATGAATCACTCAGCATTCACTCTCATTATGACCTTGTTTCTTACAAGTTTTACAGTATTTAGGCATGTAGTCGTACTTGATCTTCACCCATTTAGATTCCTCAGGTCCAGTTTCATCTTCCTCTTCAATGATCTTAATCTTTTGTGGCAATGTAGCTACAAATTTACCTCTACTTTGACCTTAGCACGACTAGGTCTTGTGCCATTTGAGTGGCCAAATCAACATGAAGAGGCCTACCAACTGCATTAGCTAATGAAAACACAAAGTCCTTATCAAAATAATTGGGAGGAAAGTCCAGAAACGATATCCAAGCAATTGTGATAGGAGTTTCCTCATCAGGTTTCCACCATGGACTCCATTTAGTACATCTCATCTGCCAAAAATCACCTTGAGCCTTTAAATAAAAGGCTGGCTTGGACAACAAATGAATGTAATCCTCCATTAATGACAACATCAAAACATGTGTATCCTCAATCAAACCTACTGAGCATGGGCCTTTTAATTCACATTGGACTGGGATAACCTTCCTTAACTCATGTATTATTGGGTTTCCATAGGAAAACCTGCCCAGAACTGTGAGATAAAATCTGTGTTGCATTATTGATTGCTTAACTTCTGTTTTCTTCCATCGCACCATTGGTTCTCCGTGAGGGTATTTATAGGTTTTTGGTTTAGAGCGGCTACGTGCATGTGCGCATTTAATGCTTGAGGCTGTAACAATTTTGCATAGTTAGGGATCGAAGTAGGGTTTGTCAGTGTTTGAGAAGTCCGTTTAAGATTTGTAGACGACTGACCAACCTCCATTAGAGGTTGGACAGTAGCCGGTGAGGCCATGGAAGCTAGGTTTAGGTGTCAGGTTTAGCTTTTTTTGCATGAGAGAGAAGAGAGCGTTTTACTATTATAGTTACGTAGTTTTCAAATTTGTAAATTTTATTTCGACAAATCAAAAAATTCTTTGTCCAAGTGCATGGTTAAGATTAAAAGGTTTGAATCTCCAAAAAAGTGTCACATAAGTTGGGACAAAGGGAATATTAATTTTTAATCTTTTTCAAAATCAGTTTCAACTTTTAGATTATTCAGTATTTACTACACCTATGTGAATTGCCTTCTCTAGTTGTTTCATTTCATTATATTTATATAGCTTATGCTAGTCTTGTCCTCCGCTTAGGGGATACTTATCAACGAGAATTTCTAGGTATCTTTTACAGATTGTTTGGATAGTTGTTACTTATTGTACTGTATCATTGTTACTTTAAATACAATATTTATTTTGATTGTTATTTAAATTTTATTGTATCGTATTGTTAAATTTCTTGTTACGTAATGACGAAAAGTGCCACGTACGTGATGAAGCACTTGGCTATAGCTAGAGACGATTTAGTAGACTCAGTTGGCGAGCCTTGAATCTTTCCAGCGTTTGATGTTCTTTTAAGAGTTTTAGCTGTTATTAGACATTTCTATTATTCTGAGGGAATACCTCGAAGATTCATGTATTCGAGCTTTTTAGATAGAGGCTTATAACTTGTCATAGTACGTATAATATTGGATAACAATTAAATTTATAGTGTGGTTTTAAGGATATGTGATTTCACTCAATATCAATTGATAAATATGGAAATTAATAACAGAAATGAACAATAATATAAAGCAAACTAGTGTTAGAATGGAACTCAGTCCTCCAGTTTGGACACCCTCGAACTAGTTGATGCAAAAACAATTAAATATAACAAGCTGATGAACAATAATATATTACAGAAGGAAATCCCATGATTAGCTAATTAACCGTTTCTGATTTGATCCGTTCCGAGATTTACGCCATGATCCTCGACCAGACACGGCTATCTCACATTTCTGTTATTGTGCTATCTTCGATCTTGCTCGATGTCTGTCTCATTTGACTTCGATCACTACTAGCGTCGATCTCACAGGTACCTCGATTCTGAACTCGGTACCTTATCCTCGTGATTTAGTCTATTCCTTTACGAGATCGACCTTCGATGCAATCTCCCTATCTCGGTCAAATAATAAAATTGGGTGAGCCCGGTTTTAACCGTATACAAGATTATTCATTAAATTTAATTTATTGTACTTTTGAATGTATGGATCGGTATTTGTTGAAATTTCAATAATTGTTCATATATATACCTATATTTCGTGTCGAAAAAATTAGAATCAGTTGAATTAACCCATATATAGTACAAAAACAACTTTTGCTGCACACTCAGCCTGTTGGATGAGCACGTATTATAGTAAGGAGTAACTATTTTTTGCCTTTTTGGCCAAGATCAAGCTATATCGAATTGAATTCGTCAATTTAGCGGTGTCTAAGGATTTACAATCAAGGCAAGATAGCATTTTCTAAAATTTATGATCCAATATTTGATGGTTGCGGGAGTCACTTTTTAATGCAAACCTGATACTAGTGAAAGAGATTGGATTAGGGCGTTCTAATCCATTTTGAAATAGTTTGGTTTGCTTCGATTCGGTCCGATCTATTTTGAATTAATTTGATTGTATTTACAAGATTAGTGCATAAATAGATATGACCATTCTCTAGCTCTATTGAATAGATATGACTATGTTCTAATTCTCTAGCTCTATTGAATGTTGTGATTAGATGCTTGAAATAAAAATAAAATTTTAAATTAGCAAATACACATCTTATATGTCTATTGATGCCATCATTATAAAAGATTTTAGAAATCATAGAAATAATAAAATTATATGTATAAAAAGAGAAAATATTAAAATCACATTCAATAAAAATGTTGAAGTTCTGAGCAAAGAAAAAAAGAATCAAATATATTATTGAATAAATAATAAAATGGTTTTACTAAGAGTGGAAATCAAAAGATGAAGAAATACAAGAAATTAAAAAAAGAAGCAGAAAGTAAGAAAAGAAAAGGGAATAATAGGTATCCGATCCTGCATCTTGGATCTTGAATGTACGCTTTGGACCATGGCACCTAGAGACAGCATACTGCTGTAGGTGGCATCTTTTTAGCACATACAGTCAAACCTCTTCATAACAATTTTATTTGTTCCAAATATTTATGATCGTTATAGCGAAGTGCTCTTATAGAAAATATATATTATAACATAATATGAAAATTGGTTATGGAAAAACTTGACTTTTATAGAAAAGTATTATCGTATAAGAATATAGTTATAGAGAGGTTTGATTGTAATATTTTCTTTTGTAAAGTTACAGATTCGCCCCTGAAGGTAAGCTTCAACCTGGACTTTATGCAATTTTCTAATGTTACGTGTGCATGTTTTCTTTAATGGAAACTTAATCTAATTTACTTGTATGGTGTATTAAATTTTATGAATGTATAGATTGCTCGTTCCTTTAATTTTATACTTGGATCCTAAATGCAAGATTTTTAATTTAAATTATTTTTGTATGTATGAGATAGTAGACCTAATAATGTAATGAAAGAATATTCGCCGGTTTTGTTACAGTTTCCCATGGTTGCCGATTTCCGGAGATATTTTTCATTCTCTTATCCTCCAACTAAGCATATGATTAGTCGGTGGATAATAAAAGGAAAAAAATTTATATGTAATACTACTATTTAATTATTAATATAAACTTCGTCGTTCTAACAAAAAAGAAAAGCATCTGATTAGGAATAAAATAGACTTAAAGGTTGCTTTTTTTAGTTTAACTTTTATCATAAGTAGTAAGTAGGAAAATAAGAAGAAATAAATTAGCCTCGTATAAATAATGTTGATACACGTAATAAAATTTCTCAGCACAACTTAAATAAGGTACATGTCATTAATATTTACCGAAGGAAACACTTATCAAATAAAATAAATAAGACGTAAATCGTCTCGATATACAGCGGAAAAAGATCAGTCCCAAAAGTAGAAATTGGGAGTGCAGAATATTTTTATCACGTTCTAGTGTCTTGAAAGCCATGCACTACCTTTAACCTTATATGTCTTTTTTTCTTCTCTTTTATCTTCATCGGCTATGGGGTTATTAGTGTTGCATCTAACGAGCTAATCAAATGATATGAAATAAAAAATAATTAGGCCAGCTTGATACTTTATTGATATTTTATGAAGTATGAAATTAAAATTTTAAATTTATTGTTAAATATCGTTGTAGGTTTGTGCTAACATTTTGTTTCACGACTAACATTATACTGAACTTTTTTTTCTTCTGTAAAAACCTAACAATGGATCCATAAGTTTTGGAAAAATAGAAGGAGAAATCCAACACATTTGACTGTGTAAATTGCAATATAGTTGATTCCCGGTTCCTCATATCGATAATATGTGATGTAGTTTGAAGAAGGATTATAAATATATTTAAAGATTTTGAAAGAGTTTTTATTAGCTAGGTCTTCTTCTCCCGTTAGTTACGTTCCCCCTTCCCCCTCTTTTCTCCGGTTAGTTAGGTTATCTAATCATCTTCGACTTATGTAATCCTCTATATATAGTATTTCATTTGTCTATATATTTATTTTGCTCCCACTCTTAAAATTAAGCACATTCATACTCAACGAGTTCCAAAAAATAAAATTAGTGAAAATGATGTCGTCAGTAGAAAAATGTTTGCCAAAAGAAGAGCCCAAGTGGCAATTAGACAAAGCCATCCTTGTATTCCAAACTATTTGTCTAACAATTGTTGCATGTCTTTCTTTACATGCATCAGAAATTGCTATGAAGGACATTAAGAAGGCAGAATATTCTCTAATTTCCAGTCAAAAACAAATACTTTCAGCAAGTTTTTTCTTTATAGTTGTAGCCATTACTTGTTTGCTTCTCATGGTTAACATTGTTGTTTATATTTCACGTTCTGAACAAACACTAGTTCTATTTAGAGCAGGCTTATTTTCTGTAGCTCTTACGTGTTTGCCTCTTATGCTATTGGTCGTTATATTTGTTATATTAGGTTCCCTTTCTCTTACCAAAGAGAGATCTCTGCCCTTAGCTTCTGCTCCAGCAATTCAGCCTCCTATGCAGCCGTAGATTGACTTCATCTCAACTTCTTTTCTGAATAAATCACATTGATGTCAATTTTATTGTTAGAATTTGATTAGTAATCGTTACTTGTTCCTTTATAAATTGTCTGTGACTATTTAAAAACGAGTGGTTGTCTTTTAATCATCTTATTACAAAAGGGGGTCATGAATGGAAAGTAGAAGGTGATATTAGGAGTTTAACCTGCATTTTGTTGTGCGAAACTCTCACTGATATCGCTAATTGCTCTTTATTAATAATGGATGAGAAAGTATATATAATATCAATAACCAAGAAAATCGTGTATCATATCCTGACTCTTCAATTAATTTCCACCGCTGTCTAGCTAAGCGAATCACTCATTTATCAGACTATATAGAGAGACGAAGCCAACCAGAACAGATAATTTTCTCTTTTCTGCTTCTGAAATTTGACTGCATTTACCGGACATAACCAAATTAAAAATAAAAATAAAAATAAAAATAAAAATGATTGAAAGACTATTTCTTTGTGTCGGAACGACATTTTCGGCCCGTTGCATTAACACTATGCCTGATCCAAAAGTTCTATACTTGAATCCATATGATATGCTCAAAAATTGTTATCCATATGATACCTGTTGCTGTACAATCTACAGCCAAGAAGAATACAAAGTGCACGTTTGGACATAAAATTTGATGGAAGATTTTTTAATAAGATTTTACTTTTTTTCGAAATCAGCGTTTGTTCATAAAATTTCCAATTTTCACTTGAAGATGCATTTTGGAAATTTTTGAAAATTTGAAAAACTGCAAAAAGCCGATTTTTAAAAATTTCACTCAAATCACTCACAAAACTTCAAAAAAACAATCCAAACTGAAATTTATGTCCAAACACAACTCTAAATTTCAAATACCATTTTCACTTGAAAAATATTTTCACCATTTTTTCTAATTTTACAATTCTTATGTCCAAACGCCTACTAAGAAAATGAAAATGATAATTCTTCAATTGATAATTGCAGCTTGTGAATATAGAGGTGTATATACTCCACTATCAGCTAAAAGACAAAATAGCACAACTAACTTTATTGGACTATAAGTAATTGAAACCAACATCTAACAGGGCTAATGTGTAAATACCTCAAACTTATACTTAAACTATTATGTGACTCATTTTCACTTAATCGGAACTATAGCTCAATTGCTCATTTAACTAACTTAACTGTCACGTACAACTATGCAAGCTCAAGGTATCACTTCTGAAGCAGCTGCAATTTTAACTTCGCATAAGTTCCCCGTTGTTAACATCTTCCTTGTCTGCGTATCTTCAGAGCTTGATAATCTTCCCATGTCGCAGATTCTGCAGGTAACTGCTTCCATTGTATTAAAACTTGAGTCACTGCCTTGTTTCCTCTTTGAACCAAACGCCTCTCTAAAATTGTCTCAAGTTGTGGACAATAGGACATGACAGGTCTATAACTGGGGGATGAGAAATGGTTGCGGGAAGTTCATAGCAGGCAAGAAGGGTTTGAGTTGGGAGACGTGGAAGGTTGGATGTAGGACAAGTTAAGGAGGAAGTAACAGTTTATAGGCTACAACTCCTACCTTTTGTAGGACCTGGTAAGGATCATAGTGTTTAGCAGATAACTTTGAAAAGTATTTACCCAACATGGAAATTTGTCTGTATGGTCGAATTTTTAGGTAGACTCAATCTCCTTCTTTAAATTGTCTATCAGACCTATGTTTGTTGGCTTAAGCCAACATTCTTTGTTGTGCTCTTTTAAGATGATACCTTAGTAGTTGTCCTTTGAATTCTCAAGTCAATAGGCTTCTATCTATTTCTTCTAATCCTAAATCGCCAGATGCATAGGGCATATGTAAAGGTGGAGGCTGACCATACAAAGCATCATAAGGTGTACTCTGAATTGATGTGTGGAAGGTGGTGTTATACCACCATTCAACTGATGCCAGGAAATAAGCCCAATCATTCAGAGAGTCTGAGCAAAAACACCTCAAATAGGTCTCCAAGCACCTATTTACTACTTATGTCCGGCCATCTGTCTGAGGGTGATGGCAGTAGAGGTGTTTCAAGTTATTCTCATCATAGAGAACAATTCCTGTTAGACCTTACTTGTGAAAATTGGATCCCGATCACTGGTAATATTTTCTGGCACCCCATGCAGCTTATAAATGTTTTCCATGAAAATTTTAGCTATATCATGAGCAGAGTAAGGGTGGGAAAGACTAATGAAGTGGGCATATTTTGTGAGTCTGTCCATCACCACCCAAAATACCGTTTTCCCTTTGGTTTAGGCAACCCTTCTATGAAATCCACACTTATACTACTCCATGTTGCTACTGGAATCTTGAGAGGCTGCAGTAGCCCAGGATAAGGGGAATTATCATATTTATGCTTTTGACATATATCATAGGCCTTCACATAATTCGGAACCTCCTATCTCATTTCGTTCCACCAGAAAAGTGTTGTCAATCTTCTGTAAGAGTGCCCTCCTCCTTGGGAGTCATGCCAAAGTTGTAGGACATCTTTTCTCATTTGTTCATAAAGACCTACAACCAGCCTTTATTTCCTTCTGTCACGACCCCAACACCACCCGGTCGTGATGGCGCCTATCATGGAACTAGGCAAGCCGACACATTTTCAGAATAATTCGACACTTCATAATAAAAGTGTTCCTAAACCATTAATTAATAAAAACTTCATAACATCAATTTAAATGACAAGTGCGAAAAAACAAACAAAAGCCCGACATCGGGGCGTCACAAGTCACGAGCGTCTACCAAGGATCATTCAAAAATAAGTAATACTATTACAGTCTGGAAAACACTATTATAGTCTAAGGAAGATAAGAGGGAGAGGAGCAAGGCTGCGATCGCCATGCAGCTACCTTGTCGACTCTGAGTATCCGCGACGGATGAAAGAATCAACGCTCGCTATCGCGTCCAGAAATCCCTGGATCCGCACACAAGGTGCAAGGAGTAATGTGAGTACGCCAACTCAGTAAGTAATAAATGTAAATAAGGACTGAGCAGTAAGAAACACATAAATTCATGTCATGAAATCACAGTAAGTACAACTTACCTTCAAAATAATGTATAAGTCAAATCATCTTGCTTAAAACCAGATTTTCAGTTAAATCATTTGAAGATATTTTTCCAACAGTTTCAAAAGTGTTTCGATGAAGTTTAGAGTAAAAGTGATGAAAATCATAAATAGCCCCTCGGGCAAAAAAACATTGCATCATAAACTGCCCTTCAGGTATAATCACTCAGAATCAGCCCCTTGGGCAACCTCACAATCACTCGTAATCAGCCTCGCGGGCACAACATGAATCAAGAACAGCCTCTCGGGCAACATCACACCACTCGCTCAAGGTACCCGCGCTCACTGGGGGTGTACAGACTCCGGAGGGTCTCCTACAGCCCAAGCGCTATAACAAGTTATCTCGTGGCATCATCAATCAGGCCCTCGGCCTCACATAATCATAGATCAGTAACAACATCAAACCACCTCGTGGCATAAATCAATCAGGCCCTCGGCTTCATATAATCATGAATCAGTAACAACATGTTGCGGCGCGCAGCCCGGTCTCATAATATCCTCACAACACAGGCCCTCGGCCTCACTCCGTCAAAAACCTCTCAAGGCCACTCGGGCCATCAATAAAACAGGGTGCTCAGCCCAAAATATCATTTTATGCATCAAAAAGGAGTAAATAAGTCTGAGTTATGAAATCAGTAAAAACATAAAATGACTGAGTACAGATTTTAGATCAAAACAGTGAGGAAATAGTAGTAAAATCCCCTAAGGGTCCAAACAACTTGGCACGAGGCCCAAATATGATATTCATCCCAAAACATAGTAACACTTTCTAAAACACAAAATATCATGAAGTTTACCAGTCAAATACGCAACTTAATAGTCGCTACGGGACAGACCAAGTCACAATCCCCAACGGTTCACGCCACACGCTCGTCATCTAGCATGTGAGCCACTCCAAAATAGTGAAACGATGTGAAATTCGGGGTTCCATACCCTCAGGACAATATTTACAATCATTACTTACCTCAAACCGGCCAAAATCTTAATCCGCGATGCCTTTGACTCTTGACTCGGCCTCCAATTGCTCTGAATCTAATCAAACCAGATTTATATCATCAAGATATGATAAAGGAACAAATCTCACTCGAAAATAGTCAAATTATATCAAAAATTCCGAAATTGGCCAAACCCGACCCCCGGGCCCATGTCTCGAAATTCGATAAAAATCACAAAACTGGAATCCTTATTCGCTCCCAAGTCTACCCATATCAAAATTCACTGAAATCCGTCATCAAATGGCCATTCAAATCCCCAAAATAATTTCTCAAGTTTTTCTCCCAATTTCCCAAATTAAATGATGAAATTCAAGACTAAATCATGGAATTAAACCAAATATGAGTGAAGAACACTTACCCCCAATCACTTTACTGAAAATCTCCTCCAATTTCATCTTCTCCCGAGCTCTCTAATAAATTATGGAGTTATGGCCTAAAACCCTCGTTTTTGAATAAAAATATTCTGCCCAGGTACTTTACTCATCGCGATCGCGGACATACCCATGTGATCGCGAAGCACAAAATAACACTGCCCAAAAATCAACCTTACGCGATCGCATACAAGCCCATGCGATTGCGTTTCAATGCCACTCAACACCACGCGATCGCAAACCCCTACAAGCAATCATACAGAACAAATGCCTCAGCTTCACTCGCTCCCTTATCTTCTACGTGAACGCGAACCTGGCCACGCGTTTGCGATTCTCCACTTCACGCGCTCACGCGATCGTGACCCTCGCTCCTGCGATCGCATAGAAAAAATTTCCCCTCTGTCCAATTAAGCCTACACGATCACAAACAAGCCCACGCGATCGCATATAAAAGACCAGAAGGCTTACACTAGCAAAATTTGCCACTTCCCAGTCCAAGAATTTGGTCCGTTAACCACCCGAAACACACCCGAGGCCCTTGGGACCTCAACAAAACATGACAACACATCCCATAACCTCATTCAAACTTAGTCGAGCCTTCGAACCACTCAAAATAACGCCAAAACACCAAATCAACCTCAGATTCAAGCCTAAGAACTTAGAAACTTCCAAATTCCACAAACTTCGTCGAAACCTGCTAAATCACCTCCGAATGACTTGAAATTTTGCACACACATCCCAAATGACACTACGAACCTGCTCCAACTTCCGGAATTCCATTTCGACACGATATCTAAGTTTTTCATTATCGATCGGAAATCGCCAAAAAGCTGATTTCGCCAATTCAAGCCTAATAATCGCCAAAAATCTGATTTCGCCAATTCAAGCCTAATTCTACTCCGGGCCTCCAAACAAAATTTTGAACACACTCCTAAGTCCCAAATCACCTAACTCGAGCCAACCGACAACACAACATAAATGAACTAAACAACACAACAAAGCAGAAATGGGGAAAACAGGGCTAAACTCTCGGAACGACCGACTGGGTCGTTACACCTTATTAGTTGATCATGGATGAAGGTGTTATTGTTAATCTCAGTTCACTTCTCCTTTAATGCCTGAATTAATGTTGTTAATTCTTCATCATTGTCCCAGATTTTCATTATTAACTCCAATAGGCCAGTTTTCATATTTGGCAGTGTCATGGCAGCTAATTGGACTAGAGGAAGTTTTGACAAAGCATCGGCTGCCTTGTTTTCCTTTCTTTTTTTGTACTCAAACTCAAAGTCAAACTACATGAGCTTAATGATCCATTTGAGTTGAGTTCCTGTGTGAAACTTGTGCTCCAATAAAGAACTTGAGAGCTTTTTGGTTTGTCTTTACAATGAAGGGTCTACCAATTAGATATTGTGACCACTTATTCAAAGCTAACACTAAAGCCAGTAATTCTTTCTCATAAACAGATAAAGATTGAAGTCTTTTGGAGAGACCCTTACTAAGGAATACAATAGGGTGTCCTTTATGCATTAAGACAACCTCAATGCCCATGTTGCAGGCATTAGTCTCAACCACAAACATTAGGGGAAAATCTAGGAGAGTTAGGACTGGTGTTGTAGTCAGTGCCTTCTTAAGTTGTTTGAAAGCTTCCCTGGACTCCTCATTACAAACAATGTTGTCTTTTTAAGCATGTCGATGAGGGGTTTGATTATGACCCCATAACTTCTAATGAACCTCCTATAGTACCCCGCAAGGTCCAAAAATCTTCTCAATTGTGTCACAAACTATGGCTCAGGCCAGGACCTCACAGCTTCCACTTTCCTTGGATCAGTAGACACCCCTTGTGCTGAGATATAATGGCCTAGTTACTCTACTCTTTTAGCAGCAAAGACACACTTGCTCTTCTTGGCCAACAGCTGATGTTGTACAAGAAATTCGAATGACATCTTGAGATGTTATATGTGATCCTTCAAACGCTTGCTTTAGATCAGAATGGCATAAAAAGACTAGAATGAACTTTCTGATGTGTTCCTGAAAGATATGGTTCATCAGTCCCTGGAAGCTTGAGGGCGCATTGGTCAAGCCAAATGGCATGACCAAGTACTCATAATGACCAGAATATGTTTTGAAGGTTGTTTTAGGGATATCTGTGGTTGCCATTCTTATCTGGTGATAGCTTTCCCTCAAGTCTATTTTAGAATAAACCTGAGATCGCCCTAGTTCATCTAGTAACTCTTCTATGATTGGAATTGGGAACTTATCCTTCACAATTGCCTTGTTTAATGCTCTATAATCTACACATAACATCCAAGAACCATCCTTTTTCCCCACTAGTACTACAAGTGATGCATAATGACTTGAACTGTATTAGATAATTCCTTGATTTAGCATCTCATTATCAATCATGGTCTCAATGACATATCTTTGGAGAGGTGAGTATCTTTTATGCCGTTAATCGGGCTGGGTTAGCCCGTTCACAACCCCATTCGACTCGGTTCATCCCGATACTTAGGGGGTAGGGACGGGCTAGGTAGGGAGTCGGGCTTGAACGAACAAAATTTGGTAACTGGTGCATCAGAACCTGGTTAGCCTGGTTTACGTTGCAATTTTTTTTTTTTTAAATTTCTTGACCGTTACCAACGGTCAAATTCAAAAATGACCATTGGGAAATGGACTTTTTTTTTTTGCAAAAATGACCATTTCGGCCTATCCCCTTAAGATAATAGCCCCCGCCCCTAATAATTGATAAATTACAATTTTAACCTTTTAAAAACTATAAATAGCGCCCCTTCTTCTTTATTTTTTTCTCACAATTTACTCTCTCACTACTCTAATTCTCTCTTGATAATATTGATTATTGCTCTTAAATTTGCAATTACTTATTATTTCAAGTTTCATCAAATATTTGCTTTGGTCACTACAAAATTATAATTATCAAATATCAAGTATTCAAGTGAAGTGTGGTATCAAGTAGCAGTCTATCAATCAAAGTTTGATATCAAATTTAGTGCGGCATCCGAAAATCTGAATCCCGGTACACTCGTTCCATCTATTTCTCTTCTTTGGTGTATATTTTTATTTTATTATTTAGATTTCTTAATTTAATTTACATAATTGATATATTTAGGGCATCCAAAAAAGCGTGCAATAGTAGGGGTGGTAGTAGTAAGAAAACTTCTAAAAAATCAAGAGGTGGTGCTAGTTCTTCTAGTAGCTACACATATTTCTTAAAGTTCACCTGAAAATTTAAATGTAGATTATGAGCGACGTCAAGAAAATTATGGTATAGATGATAATTTATATGATATTCAATCACCTGATAATCTTGAAACACCACCAGCTACACCTGGTAATGCTAGTCAAACTCAAAAGATTAGGGTTGGAGGTCGTGGTAATACAGGTAGGCCTCACATCCCTATTAAGAGGAATCGAAGATTAAGAAGTAAGTGTTGAAATTTTTTTGAAAGACTAGAAGATAAAAATTATGTAAGATGTCAAATTTGTAAGGAAGTTTATAAACATGAGACCGGAGGTAAGGGAGAGGGAACGGGACAACTTCGTAGGCACATGGTAGATAATCACCCTATTGCATGGGGTTCTGATGAGGAAGTTGGGCAACAAAAACTTAACACGGTACTGACGGTATGATAGGTAAATACGATATAGTGAAAGATCAGGAAGAATTGGCTAAAATGATTGTTTTAGGTTGTTTACCTTTTAATTTTGCTGCTTCACCATATATCGTTAATTATTCAAATAATTTATAACATTTGTTTAAAGGTATTCCTAGAAGTACTTGTAGAGTTGATATCTTTAGGCTTTTTGGATAATATCAGACATATATCCGTTATTTGTTCGACAGTCTTTCTTGTAAAGTTTCTATTACGTCTGACACTGGTCGTGATGCAAATAGAAATAATTATTTGATTGTTACATGCCATTGGATAGATGATAACTTTGTATGCAAAAACGTATTATTTTTCACAACCCAAAAATCCATTAAGGTCGTGATGGCACCGAACACCAGTGTCAGGCAAGCCAACAATAAATACTAATTTGATTCTCATTTTAATATTCTTGAAATCATATTTCCTTCAATTAAATAGAAATGGAGGGAAAAGTACAGAGTAAATAATGATATTTTGACAATTTTCAATACATAATGACCCATAATCATCCAAAAACCCGGTGTCACAAGTGCATAAGCATCAACTAAGAATATGAAATAAAATACAGTATATGTCCAGAATACAAGTTAGACGAGAGAAATACAAGTACTCCGAAGGAGACTCTGCTGGTTGCGGGAAGAAATACGAAGTGCACCTCACCTAAGTCTCCGCACGCATACACGACTCTGCTCTCATAAGGCCGCTAAACATAAATGCACCTGTACAAAAATGTGCAGCAAGTGTAGTATGAGTACGTAAGAAACGTGTACCCAGTATGTATCTAGCCTAACCCCAGAGAAGTAGTGACGAGTTGTCGACATCGACACTCATTAGTGATCCAACAACATATGGTACAGTAAAGAAATAAGTAAGTATGAGGCATAGTACATAAATGAAATAAACAAGTATAATTCACATGGTACAAATTCCCCCTCTTCATGAGGAACTCAAGTTGTTTATTAAAATTTCCCTCCTTACCCGGAGCATATATATAGGTATAGTGAAACTCATCAAGTGGTTTACCATAATCCAAATCCGAATCTACAGATACACTGGCTTTTTGCCAAGTTTTACGCATGATTTCATGGAATATGATATAGGAAATGCTGAGGCACACGGCCCGATCCAACATGATCAAACGGCCCGAACCATATGATAAATCAATTAATCTACCGAGGCGAACGACCCGCTCCCATGAGAGTGTAGTACATAAATCCTTCCGGAGCGAACGACCCGATCCCATAAGAAGTGAAATACATAATCCTGCGAGGCGAACGACCCGATCCCATTAGAATAAGAAGCTTTGATGGGTCCTTGACCCCACTCATGAATAAACGTGTAAGAGGAGGAATAATATCTGATGGCTAATCATGAACCCGTGAAGTCTCTACATTAGCAAGTCTAGTCTCGAATAGAATGTAAAACAGGGGAAATAACAAGTGAGAGACTATACAAACAGTACAGTTATGGCATGATGTGAACCTAAGTCTACTCGGTGAATAACATGAATGTAGCTACATACGGGCTCTCGTCACCTCGCGCGTACGTAGCCCCCACAACAAGCAGCACACATCAAATATATCAGCTAGGGGTAATTTTCCCCTCACGGAGTTAGACAAGAGACTTAACACATCTCAAGGCTCACTTTCCAGTACAAAATTGTGCTTTCAATTCTTAACTCGGAGCCAAACGACCCGAAGCTAGTCAAATGATATAGAAAATACTCAATGCAACTTTTAATTTCCAAGTTCAAAAATAAGAAAATCAAAATTGAACTTGCAAATTAATTTGTAGTATTATTTATTATTCAATGAAAATATAAAACGAAAGCCTTCGGAGTTCGACATATCGCCTATTGGTCTTATTAAATAATTTTTTGTAGCCATTTACTTTCAAATTTCAATTTTAAAATTTTAAAATTCAAATTTAAAATTAAAGTTTAATTCTAAGCCTTAAAAGTTTACAAACACTTAAATATCAATAACAATGAATAAGAAAAACAAATATTCTTAAAAAAATTAGCCCAGCCTGGTTCAAACCCGTTAAGCCCGAACTCGGACGTGCCCACCAAAATTCGGAAATCCCAGCCCACTAACCAGCCCGAAATAATAACCGGACGAGCTATTTTTTCCGTGTCCAGCCCGACCGATTAACACCTTTAGTATCTGTAGGGTCTTGAATTTACTGGTGTTGTTCCTTCTAATAGGGGAATGTGATGGTCAAAAACCCCCTGGAAGGTGGTAATTGAGTTGGCTCCCCATAAACCTCTGCATATTTATCAAGCACCTCTCTAACTTCTACAGGCTGCTCTTCCACCTTGCTCTCCTTTATCTTAGAATCCTTATTTTCTGCTTTCATGAACCTTAATCATGAAGAATTGTGATCCTTCCAATACCATTGGTTGTATTCCCTTTAAGGTAAGCAACTACCCTTGGATTGAACTTGATGTCCTCCAAGGGATATAGCCATTGGATACCAAGAACTACATCACTTTTCCAAATGGGAATCACTAAAAAAACATCACGGAACACAACTCATTGCATCAACCACTGGAATCTCTTGAATATGCTATCTATTGGCACTCCTCTTCCATCTGCAACCTATACCAGTTGAGGTTTGATTTCGCTAATCTTGCACCCCAGTCTCTTTGTTGTATCCTCATCTATGAAATTGTGTGTGGATCCACAGTATATGAATATCTCTAAAGGTTGTTGTTCTGTATACCTTCTGAGTCTTAGTGTCTGGTACCTCATTGTTCCATTCAAGGCCTGTAGTGATATTGTACAGTTCTCTAGAGGCTCCATTGCCATTGTTTTCTCCTCCTCTTCCTCCAATATTGGATCCTCCTCATGTTCTTATTCTTCTCTCACTCCAACACCTTCTAATTATAAGGACAACAAATACCTTTTTGCTTGGAATTCGTGTCCTGCTACATATTTCTCATCACAGAAGAAGCATAGGCCTTGGGCTCTTTTTTCCTCCATTTCTGCAGGGGTGAGTCTCCTTCTTTTGGTGTTGTCGAGCTTAGTTGTGATAGGTCTCTTGAGGACATTGTTACTGTATCTTTGCAGATTCCCTGAACTGTTCCCTTTATTCCAAGAAACTCCTGATGATGAGGTCTTGATAGCCTTCCTTTGAGCACCAAAACGGGCCTCATAGAGCCTGGCCAGGTAGTATGCTTGAGGTAAGGTGCATGGATTCCCCACCTTAACTGCATGACCCAATTATGGCTTAATATTATGTAGGAAAATGCTAATGGCATGTTCTACTGAGATATCCAATCTAGTCATTACCCCCAACAAAAGCCTTTTGATATTCCTTTACAGTGCTTGTGTGCTTAATGTATGAAGAACTTAAGGGAAAAGGTGGGGATAAGAAGTTATTTCGGCTGGACAAAACGAGAGATAAGCAGGCTCGCGACCTGGATCAAGTGAGGTGCATCAAAGACGAGGAAGGTCGAGTATTGATGGAAGAGGCCCAAATTAAGCAAAGATGGCAGTCATACTTTTATAAACTTCTAAATGAAGAGGGGGATGGAAACATCGTGTTAGGGAAATTGGGGCACTCCGAGAGCCACCGTGACATAGGTATTGTAGGCGCATTAAGGTTGAGGAGGTCGTGGGTGCGATCGGTAAGATGAGTCGGGGCAAAGCGGTCAGACCAAACGAGATTCCAGTGGAGTTTTGGAGATATGCAGGTAGAACAGGCTTGGGTTGGCTGACTGAGTTGTTTAATGTTATCTTCATGACGAAGAGGATGCCTGATGAGTGGCGGTGGAGTACAATGGTTCCGGTGTAAAAGAACAAAGGTGATATCTAGAATTGTAACAACTATAGGGGTATAAAGTTACTAAGTCATACCATAAAAGTTTGGGAGAGGGTGGTGGAAGGGAGGATAAGGAAGGCGGTGTCTATATCGGAAACCAGTTCGGGTTCATGCCGGTTCATTCTACTACGGAAGCTATCCACCTTATCAGGAGGTTGGTGGAACAATACAGGGATAGGAAGAGGGATTTGCATATGGTGTTTATTGACATAGAGAAGGCGTATGACAAGGTCCCTCGGGACGTCCTTTGGAGATTTTTGGAGGCGAAAGGTGTGTCGGTGGCTTATATTACGGCGATAAGGGATATGTATAATGAAGCTATGACTCGGGTTAGGACTGTGGGCGGTGACACAAAGCCTTTTTCGATGGTTATGGGGTTACACCAAGGATCTGCGCTCAGCCCGTTCTTATTTGCCCTGGTGATGGACGCACTGACACACCTTATCCAAGGAGAGGTGCCTTGGTGTTTGTTGTTCGTTGATGATATAGTTCTGATTGATGAGACGCGAGGCGGCGTTAGTAGGAGACTGGAGGTATGGAGGCAGGACCTGGAGTCTAAAGGTTTCAATTTGAGTAGGACTAAGACGAAATATGTGGAATGTAAGTTCAGCAGTGTGACGGGAAGTCAGGCCTGACTCATAGGTCATCCTTAAGAGAGAAAGTTTTAAGTACTTAGGGTCAATTATCCAGGGAGATGGGGAGATCGACGGGGATGTTACTCACCGTATTGGGTGGGGTGGATGAAATGGAGGTTAGCATCTGGAGCCCTATGTGACAAGAATGTGCCACCGAAACACAAGGTAAGTTCTATAAAGCGGTGGTTAGACAGGCCATGCTGTATGGGGCTGAGCGTTGGCTAGTCAAGAATTCACATATCCAGACGATGAAAGTAGCAGAAATGAGGATGTTGAGATAGATGTGGGCACACTAGGCTGGATAAGATTAGGAATGAAGATATTCAGGAGAAGGTGGGTGTGGCTCCGGTGGACGACAAGATGTAGGAAGTGCGACTTAGATGGTTCGGGCACGTATAGAGGAGAAGACTAGATGCCCCGGTTAGGAGGTGTGAGTGGTTGGCTTTGGCAGGTACGAGAAAAGGTAGAGGGCGACCTAAGAAGTATTGGGCTGAGGTGATCAGACAGGACATGGCGCGGCTCTACATTTCCGAGGACATGGATCTTGATAGGAAGGTGTGGAGGTCGGGCATTATGGTTGTAGGTTAAGGGGTAGTCGATCGGTTTTTCTCTTTGTCCCTATTTCCCTCTTTGTTCCGACGAGTATGATAGTGTTTTTCCATTTTGTGTTATGTTTCACACTTTTGCACAATAGTTGTTTTACTGCTTTTCCATTTGTTTGTTGTCTCTCACGTTGTTGATATTCGGGAGAAGGTAGGAGTTCCATTATTTTTCAGGTTTTTGTTGTTACATATCTAGCGTTTATGAGCTGAGGGACTCTCGGTAATAACATTTCTACCCTCTCCTGGGTAGGGGTAAGGTCTGCGTACACTCTACCCTCCCCAGACTCCACTGGTGGGATTTTACTGGGTCGTTGTTGTTGTTGTGTGCTTGTTGTTCATAATTTCTGTCATTGGATCTGAGTACTCATCACCAAAGCTATCACATAGAGCCCAGATATACTCCTCCCAACTAGGCAATGGCAATTTCCCTCTACTCCCCACATACCCTAGGTGCCATTGAAGTGCATCTCCTTCAAAATATAGGGACACCAACTTCATTCTCTATTGTATGGTGGCTTCTTCATCAGCAAAGAACTGGCCTACCTTATACAACCAGGTTCTCAGATCCTCACCATCAAATTTAGGAAATTCGACTTTAGAGTATTTGGTGAATGAAATTCTAGGCAAGGAACATTATGGTTTTTATGGCATGTCGGTTGAGTATTAATGATAGGGGTGTTTTGATAGGGTGGTGGTGTTGGTGATTGTGGTACATAAGGAAGTTGATGGTATAGGGAAGGTGGCATATGAGTGTTTGGTGAGTTATAGGCTGGATTATAGGGCATGTTGTGGCCATGGGAATGGTAAGGCATTTGGTTATTGTTGAAGGTACCTTGGTGCTGATTTTGTCTTGTGTGTGAAGGTCTGCTCAAGTCAAGTGGACCAATATAGGGTTGTGGAGGAATATGGTTAGTTCTCATCAATGATGAGTGAGTTGGCTAAAAGCTTTGGGAGTGAAATGGTGTGGGTTGGCTCATGGGTGACTGGAATTGGTTGTTTAGGGCAATAGGTCTATGGGTAATTGATACTGAGGAAGTGGCTAGGGGCCAGCTTGTTAAGAGTGTAACGATGCCTGCATTTGTTCATTAACAAGAGGGGAAGTGGTTGGTACCACATTCCCACTGACCCCTATAGAACCACTTATTACGGCAGTAGAAGGGGTAGCTAACTCACCAAAATGGAAGGGCTTATCGTTTGGAGAATACAGCTCTTCTCCAGTGTTGCTCACATTTTTGTCTCGTTCCGGTCTCTTGCCTCCATAAATGACCTCGTTGAGTACCTCACTAATTTCACCCAAAGCTTCTTCCTGATTTCTGCAGCTTCATTCCTGGTTAGCTTCGAGTTGATTCTGCCTGGATACGAAGCTGGACACATCAGTGGACATCTTTTGTAGCATATTCATCACTTCATTCATCTCCGTTGACATTTATCCCTAGAGCCGAGGAATTGCTCTGATACCACTGTTGCGGCAACTAGGGTTTCAAGATAAAATCTACCGCTAAGAAGAAAACTAAGAAAATGAAAATAATAATTCTTCAATTGATAATTGCAGCTTCTGAATACAGAGGTGTATATACTCCACTATCAGCTAAAAGACAAAATAGCATAACTAACTCTATTGGACTATAAGTAATTAAAATTGACATCTAACAAGGCTAATGTGCAAATACCTCAAACTTATACTTAAACTATTATGGTACTCATTTGCACTTAACCGGAACTATAGCTCACTTGCTCATTTAACTAACTTAAATGTCATGTACAAGTACGCAAGCTCAAGGTATCACGTCTGAAGCAGCTACAATTGTAACTTCGCATCAATACCCTTACGACCATTTTCATAAGACAAATATGGAATGTTGAGAAGAAGATTTAGCTACTTGTGAATATATTAAAACGTTAACGGCAGTTTACTGCTGGCTGGAATCATTCTTCTCTATCTATTCAATATTGTGATCATCAAAGAAGAGATTTGAGAGTTCAAGGTAACCAAGCACCTTAGAGACTGAAAATTATGTCTAAAACATAAATGTTTTAACCAAGTAATCAAAGTGCTTCTTTCTTTTGCTCTGCATGTCCACCAGTTCAAACTTAACTTTGATACACCACTAATTTAGGCACTCGAACGCAGCATGCTTCAAAAAAATAATTGTCACTTATTTAAAAGGAAAGGAAAAAAAAAACAATCAATACCATTGTCTGACTACCATCTTCAATAAAGTGCAATGAGAAAATAGAAGCAGCATTCGTCATAGATGTACAAAACAAGGGGGTGCAATCTGGTTCTTTCATTATATTTAAGAACAAATTTTGCATTTTATCAATGACGCGGTACCAGACAACCAACTAGGGCACAAAGGTTCTTCTGAAAGCTGCATTTACTGGATAGAAGGTTTTCAGTTGTTCTATTCACCTTTTTAAGCTTGAGGGCCACAAGGAACATGACAAAGCCCCACAAGGAACAAAGAGTCTTAAACACATAAAACTAAATATTTGAAGCACTAAGCGCCATAACCTTGCATTGTTCATTCATGGCTAAAAGTTGTGCCTCTTTCTTATCAAGTAGATCAGTCAACCTCACATTTTCTTCCATCAGTTTTTGTACTTCAACCTCTTTCTGCATCTTCTCACTCTCCAATTGTGTTGTCTTGGCAACCAGCCTGGTTCATATAAGACAAACTCAGCACACAAATCCCAGATGATGAATATTACTTAAACGAATTATTGCAGCTTCAACATTTCGTGCTGATTGGGATATAACACAATTTTACAGTCATATTTTGACAAGACCCACTTTGTTGTTGTTGTTGTATTTTGACAAGGATGGATACTTCAACCAATAAATATTAACAACTCATACAGTGGTCAGAATTCTATCTTCATGTGCTAAGTAGATGACAAACAGGTCTTCAGACATAGTCATGATTCATGACCATTTGGGAAGCCAACCTAACAAAATCTCACTAAGCTAGTTGTAAGAGCACAAAGTTCAAAGCTAATGTTTGCTCAAATAGATATAGCAGTGAGGACAAGTGATGTTCTCTGGATTCCAATCAGATGAAACTTCATCCTAGTTCGTGCTCTCTTTTTGTTCTGTACTATTACTATGTTACTTGGTCATACAGCTACCGACTACTTTAAGATGCTAATTGGGTTGAGCAAGAGAGCAATGAAATACAGGATCGTGGTGCAAATAGGCAACAAGTAAATCATTTTGAGCCTAAAGCATGTCACTCTTTGAGGCCATAATTCTTCACTATATTCTCATATTTTGTAAAATGAATATTTTATTAACATAACGAAGATGGTTGCTTAAAACATCGTTTCTGACCTTCCACCATTTAAAGTTTTGAGAAAATTATGCATACCTTTCTTGGGATTTCCAACTTGTAACAAAAACTCATAATTTCAAACACCCTTCTTTCAGACCTTGTGTACAACAGTAATTTAACCTAGAAGTGTTAAAAAAAAATTCTCTTTTGCATCAAGTTTTAATAGTCTGCAAAACTATATCATCTAAATTACTGGTTATTGGATCGTCTATCTTTTTGACAAGTATTATTAAATCATGAATCTAATCCTTTTATTTTTTCAAATAATGGTAAAGCATGCATCTAATCTTATCGTTCTCCATTCACTTTGTTAAAATAATATTTGCATACTAAAAATTATAAACAAAAACAAATTAAATTAAAAAAATATCATGAAATTAAAGAAAATAGAACGAAAGATAAGCTCAAAAGGGAGGGAAAAAAATAGTTTTCTTTTCTTATTTATTTGTAGTTTCTCATATTTGTTGTTTTTCTCAATGTTGTTTACTAGGGTTTCAGTGACATGAAAGGATTACATGTATATATATAGCAATTAAAAAACTAAAAATTTTATATGAAGCTAATATTTATTATAGTGATGGAGATCTGCATACAGAACTAAATAAGGTAGTTTTGTTAGACAAAATGGAAGAAAAAACAAAACTAATAATTAAAGGGAATACCTGTAATTTGAAGATTGGAATTTAGTTTTGCTACACACAATTTTTTTTTACAGAAGTAAAACATTTCCATAATGAAGAGATCATCATATTTCAGCTTCAAATTAATAAATGTTAAAGAGGATCTCTTCAATTTGTATTCATGATATATTTATACATAATTCAGCGAGGCACAAAGTTGACAGTTCAGTACATGAACTTCAGTAACTCAAATTTCAAGCTAAAGACTTCAGACTTTAATTTTAGGAAGCAGCTCAAAGGGGCAGAAAAAGAGAGAAATCTTGCATAATCAAGTATTAACATCACATGTAAGATTTTAGAAGTCTAGATTTGTGTTAGACATTCAACATATCATAAGGAAAGACAGAAATCTGTTGAAGATAACATCTACCATTCTTC
Organism: Nicotiana paniculata; assembly: GCA_005239505.1. NCBI lineage: Eukaryota > Viridiplantae > Streptophyta > Magnoliopsida > Solanales > Solanaceae > Nicotiana > Nicotiana paniculata. The sequence goes on along the minus strand of ML336483.1, from coordinate 3,984 downwards.
TGTAAAGGGGGTGCTCTTCTTTGATAATTCAACATGTCCGGGTCATTGTATAACTTTTTCTATATCTTTAAGCAGATGATCTTACCAATTAAGTTACAACTAAAACAATAAATGAATTTTTATAAAATCAGTATTGCTCAACACTAAAATGTCAATTTAATTGGATAAAGTGCGAATGACGCCATCATTTTAAATATAATGCATCTTAAAAGTTCTAGATTACAAAAATATTATCAATGAGAAAAAGATTATTCTTCATTCTCAAAAGAAAAAGATTATTCAACATTATGTCATAAGATAGAGAACGCAACTTCTTTTACGAATAAAAGATTGAGAGAGCTAGGATTCAACACGCAACCATTTATGCATGAGATCGTGCAAGACAACAACTTCAGATCTCAGCCATCTTGAAATTTGTGATTTCAATTTTTTTGTTAATCCAGGTTTCAATCTTCACATTTCGCAATCAATAATCACTCACCAAAAAACATTTGCCAAACTTTCTTAATTGATGAAGTTGATTACCACTATTGCCTAATATTGGATTAACCTAGAGGAGTTACAAACTAGCAGTAAAGCCTTCTTTCTAACTTTGTAGCTGCCCCTATAAGACTAATTATTCTCAACTATTTCATCTGGCATCATCAAACTGTTTATACTTTGTGATTCTTTAGTTTCTGGACTGATATGTAAGAAAAAAGCCTTTGACAAGCCAGCGCGCTGTCACACAGTATATCCAGAACTCGGCAAGATGGTTATTGGGGTGCCATTCTGCAACTCTCGGCACACATATCCAAAACTTTTTATAAAAAAACCCAAGAAATTTAGTTTCTACCCAGTAATTTTATGAAAAATAGAGAAAACCTTTTAATTTTGTGTTTTTTGGCCCTCTACACCCTTAAAATAGGTGTACTTTACATCGAGTAAAAACTCTAAGCTCTGCTGCTTCGACTGATTGATCGAACTTCTCACAAATAATTTTTTTTATGAAGTAAGTTCTCACAAAAACTCATGTATAGAAAATACACCTTGGGCCCAACTCAACCTCAAAAGCTAGCTCATGAGGTGAGGGTTGCCTAAGATCATATGACATCAGCCATATATTAGGAGATGTTTCATTCCCTAGAACCTGTATCTTACCGTATTGTAAACTAGTAAATGGTATACATTCTCAACCAAGCTTGAGGGATAATCAAGCTTTCCAGTCACTTCTCAATATTTCGGATGGTATATCTGTCTTGCATCTGGGAGTTACCTAGTGCAACAAAGCACATTTCAAAATAAAGTAAAATAACTCCATAAGCAACAATTTGGACTTTTTTATTTCTCTTTATTTTCAACCATACTGATAACGTCAAGTGAATAATGCCCAAAATTGTTAATTTCATACAGTCCCAGGCTCCCAGCCCTTTGCATTGAACAATGACCAACACCGTTAAGTTTCAAATATTCCCCCATCCCACCCCAAGCCTTGAAAATAATAGAAAGGAGAAGCTATGACGGCCCTGGATCAGTACAAGATCCTATAATAGCCTGATAGATTAAAAGGGATGTTATAGCACTAAGCATGTCCAAGAGTCCATTATGGTACTGATGATCTAAATCAACCACACTCGAAGGAAAAATGTTTAAAGCACTTAGAACAAATGAGTGTTCATGCTTGCATTCCCTTCAAGTAAATAAATACCTAAAGGTGAAAACAAGGAAAAAAATTACTCTGGAAAGTAACATTTATAAACGAAAAGGGACCAACAAGCAAACTAGAGAAATGAGGTAGCAATTGATCAGCTATCAAAGCATCTTCTTACCAAATGACACACATATAATATGCAGTGAATTTATAATTGTGCATTTGTATTTCAATTATTATAAACAAGCTGCAAGGCAAGTGTTATTCGAACACACAGCAAGAAGTTGTGCTTTGACATTTGTATTCCAGTTATGATAGCAAGCTGCATGGCAAGTATTAAGATGCAGTGGTACGAAAGTGAGAGAAAAACGTATATTTAACTATAAACTTCATGCATCACAGACAAACTGCATAGCCAGGAAAGAAGGAAATAGGTCTTCCAGCATGTTATGGTTATGAAATTTTTTTTTGACGAAAGGGTAATACTTACCGCTCAAAAAGCCTTTCAATCGTCTGGAATTGCTTTTCTGATGATAGAAGTGTTTCTCTCACACTAATGAGACTACTGACATAGGATTTCAGAGACTCAAAGTCTCTCTTAACACGACAAAGCTCCTGCTCATTTTCTGCAGCTCTCTGCCTCTGTCTAGAAGTTTCTTCAACCAAATCTTCAACTCTCTGCCGCATCTCAGCCAGGATAAGATTTGTACCCAGAGCAAATCTTTCCATTTCCTCTAATTTAACAGACATGTTTTCGATCTGGAGCACCTTCCTCCTAATCTCTTCGTCACCTACCGTTACCTTCTCTTTCTCTATAGCAGTTTCAGATTCCGCCATTATAACCCTCTTTACAAGACTTTCCATAACATCTGTAACCAACTGTACACTTCTGAGTAATTCACTCATATAAGATCCATCTTGTTCATCAAGGTGACAATGTTTACTCGAAAGTCTAATCCATGTTTCATCATCAGCATCATCAAAAGACGAGAGATCTACATCCCTAGACCAACCGGATAATGGTATTCCATTTTTATCTACAAGGCCTACTCCATCTAGTTCTTTGATACCGCATGAGGAATTGGCCAAATCTGGAACAGCAATGACTCTGGCTTTAGCTTTCAAGTACGTCATCAACGTTGTAGCAGTTCTGACTCTATGCCATAGAGCATCTAACTCTCTCTTTGTATCTTCCTCTGATCCTTGAATACAAGCTTTTACCTCCAACAGTTTTGCTTGCAAAGCATCCACTTGGGACTGACTTTTCTCCATCTCTAGCTTCCAAGTAACGTCTGTATGAGCCAATTGGGATTTTAAAGCTGAGAGATCAATATCTTCCTCACCTGCCATCACCTTATCAAGTCAGTGATGTGAGCTCAGGAACCTACGGAAAAAAAATTTAGGAACATTTGGGAGTACTAAGTAGTAGGAGAAAGTTGGTCAAATCACAATGAACCACATAAGAATCATATCGAAACTTTAACTCTAATCACCACCATGCACTTTGAACTTTTAGATAAAAAATAAAGATCCTCACCATGGTGATTTAATTCACTTTCATGTATTAAGCCGAATATTCGGATAAAAAGGCTAAACTAAACTCCGTTAACACTTGTTGAGGAATTCCCATGACATTCACAGGATAAAGCATAATAAATGCATCACATTTTCTTCGGAACGCACTAGCAATTTAGTCTAGAAAATACAAAATGCATTTCAAAATATTATTAAGTATTCAAATGGAAGAGGTCCAACTGGAGTACCGGACGAAATGGATATTGAGGACTCATATAGCCTACCAACTAGCTTGGGATTAAGGCGTAGAAGTTGTTGTGGTGGAACACGTGCACAAAAGCCATAACAGTTTTAAATGCAAACAGAAATCAAGAAACATAAGAAGATATTGCCCTATGTACAGTCTAGACAGAGCATGGAACATAAATATACATGTGAAAAATCATTAAAAATATTAAATTTGAACCCAAAAGTTCTAAGGTGTAATCGGAGCAGTAATAAGAACCTATAGATTGAACTCGTCAAATTTAAGCAATCTGCGTATGTCTATGTAAACAGTTGTTGTTAGAATTTCCTTTGCCGTCCAAACTTTAAGCAGCCTAATTTCACTTCCCGTAAAGACAGCATATCCAGACAAAGTATATAAAGAACACCATAAAGTCATACAAATTCGCGGCAGACTGTGCCATTCGCACGCCTAAGAAAGGAAAGCACATACAAAAATAACTTGGCAGGGAGTGAAGATATCAGTCAACAGGGTACATCCTTATAAGTCCAAAATTCAACTGTAAAAATGGCTTCTTTCAAAAGCATAAAAATCCAAGAAAGAGGAATCCCCC